>PVKV010033310.1:0-18840 GCA_004027835.1 Alouatta palliata
TTTCTCTCTTTCATCTTGCTCTGTCACCCAGGCTAGAGTACAGTGATGAAATCTTGGCTCACTGCAATCTCCACCTCCCGGGTTCGAGAGATCCTCCCACGTCTGCCTCCCCAGTAGCTGGGACTACAGGCACGTTCCATCGTACCGACTAATTTTTGTATTTTTAGTAGAGACGAGGTCCTACCATGTTGATCATGCTGGTGTCAAACTCCTGACCTCAGGTGATCCACCTGCCTTGGCCTCCCAAAGTGCTGGGATTTAAGTGTGAGCCACTACAACGGACCAAATCATCCTACTTTCTGTTCATCCTTTCTTTTTTTTTAATTGTAAAATTCTGTTTTGTTTTTTTTATTATTTAAGTTCTGGGGTACATGTGCAGATCACTCAGGATTGTTAAATAGGTAGACATGTGCCATGGTGGTATGCTGCCTCCATCCCCCCATCATCTACATTAGGTATTTCTCCTAATATTATCCCTCCCCAGTCTCCACCCACTGCTATCTCTTCCCTAGCTCCCTCATGCCCCAACAGGCCCCAGTGTGTGATGCTCCCCTCCCTGTGTCCGTGTGTTCTCATTGTTCAACACCCACTTATGAGTGAGAACATGCAGTGTTTGGTTTTCTGTTCTTGCGTCAGTTTGCTGAGAATGATGGTTTCCAGCTTCATCAATGTCCCTGCAAAGGACATGAACTCATCCTTTTTTATGGCTGCGTAGTATTCCATGGTGTATATCTGCCACATTTTCTTGCCTTTCATTTGGCTAACCTGAGAGTGAATACCATTTCCTCCCGCTGTTTTAGGAGTTCATCTCTTGCTTTTAATGTAAACTAGACATAATTTGTGCATTAAGATTACCCTTTGTTCCATGAAGAGCTTAGTTTTTCCCACGGATTAAGTGCAGCTGGCTACCTAATGATACATCCTGAGCTTAACATTTTCTAAACCCTGTCTTTTGGCCCTAAATCTGCCCACTTCCTTTCACCTCCAAGAGGAACTGGCATCTCTGCTTGTGCTGCAGGAATCTGACCTTGCCACAGGCTCTGGATAAGCCTATTAGAATAGCCAGAGGTAGAGAGACCAGGAGTGGCTGCTCTTGTGTAATCCCATTCAAGTGTCAGTATCTGTTGCCAAATACTGAAAGAGTTGCCAGTTCCACCTGATCACCATAGACGCTTTCCCAGTACTTGTGGCTTGGGAGGCGGAGGAAGCAGGACAGCCTGGTGAATGCGTAGAAAGGATGCTTGAGAGACCCAGCCTTGTAAGGTGAGGTGCTCCAGTATGTTGACTGTGTGCACAGGTGAGCCTTTTTTATAGAAAGCAAAACATATCTGGAGGCAGCTTTACTTGCATCTCTGCACGAATTTCATGTTAAAATGAAATTCAGGAAAAAGAACCTCCCTCAGAAGATGCAGTGCTTCTGGCCTAAGACTTTTTAGATTTCAGTTTATCCTCCTCCCCCCGCTCCCCAGGAGTACAGAGTTTGTTTGCTGTCCTGGTGAAGTTAAACAGTAGTTGAACAGTTGACTTCATTGGAAAATGATAGGATTTTGAAAGGAGACTTGGTTTCCTGGGTCAGTGACCTGCTTAGAGAGAAGCAGCGGGTCTGTGCCTGGGTTTCAGAGTCACGGTGCTGCCGCAGCTCTGAGCATTCCCACGTCACCAGAGGAGCCTGTGGGGAATGAGAGCATGTCTGCTTTCAGATTGTGGCCGGGCCTGCTGATCGTGCTGGGTTCTCTCTGCCATAGAGGGTCATCATGTGGCATTTCAACGCACGTAGAAATAGGTAAGTACCGGTACCTTGTTACGTTACTCAGGGGACAGTAAATCTGTGAAAAGACATTAAGGAAGAGATTGAAAATCCAGCCCGTGCATGAATACCGTTTCCCCCATGACTGAGCTGAGTGGTCTGACAGCAGGGAGAAGGCGGAGATTGCAGTCATCCAGGGGTAGAGATTGGCAACATGGGTTCAGTTGAGGGGCAAATAAAGAGAGATGATGCCCCATTGGTCACGGGCCCCCTGAGTGTTTCTATGGGTGGGGAAATAGCGGCTCTGTAAACCGGAGGTTGCAGTGCAGCAGCAGAACTGACAGAACGGGGGAGGAACAAGATGGGTGCAATATGGCAGGAGTGGGAAATGTACTTTAGTGATTTTATATGTCCGAGGACAGGCATTTCCAAGTATAAGTAAAGAACCACGTGTGGCCATGGCAGTGGGTCCCTTGAGTCATATCGCCGTAAAGGCGCTTGGCGTCAGGAAGGTCAGGGAAGTTAGGGAGTTCAGTCATCCACATTCACGGTGCCGATAAGATGGCAGGAGTTGGGGAGGAGAGGGGGACACCAAGCCAGTGCCACCGACCTCAGTGGCAAAGGCAGAGTCATCCTGGACATAGGGAGATGGTACCACTAAGAGTTACTGAAAATTTTTGTTTTTCTAGCTTTATTGATGTATAATTGACAAACAGAAATTGTTGATACACGTATGCCTTGTGAAATGATTAGCACGATCAAGTGAACGCATCCATCACCGCACGTAGCTATCATGTGTTTTGCCTGTGGGGTGAGAGCACGTAAGATCTTAGCAGAAGGATTTGGTTCTTGTAGGAAGTGTATTTCTGATGTTTTAACACATGGAAAAGGTGAGTCGATTTGTAATAGAATGAGCTACGATAACATTCTACAGCAGTTGTTGGATTAATTTCAGATATACCTGATGTTCTGAGTTTAATTTAGATAAAAATAAGAGAATTTTATAGTTTACCACCTCCAGAGGTTTCACAGAATGAAAAGATGATAGGCAAAATATAAAAATGTGTCAGTGTGAAATAGACCTATATACTGAGCTGTGATGGGCAAGAACCTGCATGACAGAACTTGACTGTCTGAAAGGACACTAGAGGTCACCAAGTCCAGTTCTTTTCTGTTACAGATGAAGAAACTGCTGCTAGACAGCTTTACAGCTCACTTGGTAGTGGCCTGTCCTAGAGCCAGGCCTGACATGTCCTGACAGCTGACATGTCCTGACAGCTGGTCTCGTGCTCTTTCCATTAAAAATGTGTTGCTGCAAGGGGACCGTGAAACAGTGGAAAAGAGAATCAGACTTAGGTCTCATTCTAGCCTTGTAGTAAGCAGATGTGTGACTGAGCAATTCACTTTACCTACCTCTCGATGCTGTAAAATGAGGGAGTTGAACTTCTTAAAGAATTCCGAAGTGTCTTCTAGTTCTGTGTTCTGTGAAGTTGAAATTGCCAGAACTGCAGGGTGAGCTGATAAAGAATAAATATAAATGGAAATACTCAGTTTTTTAATTCTTACAGTTTAAAAATTTCCAAGTCAGATTGCATCTGAAATTTTAATAAAACCAGATAATTGCTTGCCTTCCTTCAGTAAGTACCAAACAAAGGTCTTAATGGATATTTAAAGAATAATATTTATGTGAACATAATTGATGGCAACTCCCGAAATAGAATCTGCTCAGATTCTGAGAATTTTGTTTTACATAGGAGAAGACTAAAACTCCATCATTTATTTACTAATAAATTAGATGATTTTATAAATATATTGGTTTACTTTGTCATTTCTTATAAAGAGCCTGAGAGGAAAGTTGGCATTATGTGAGTGAGTTAATTAGAAATGGCTCCATTCAACGTAAATCACTGGAATCCTATACACAGGTTATTTGGGGGTTGCGATTTTTATGATATTAATGTTTATAATATAGTGGTGGCCATGTTTCTTTTATGAATTTTAAAAATTGAATGTGATTCAAAACAAATAAGGTATCACTTTCAAATGTCACTTCACAGGGAATGTTAGTCTTCTTATTCATTCTTGGGAGATGCAGGCTATGGGTGGGTGTCTGTATGTAGGTGGGTGTGGAGTGGAGTCACTAGCCTTCTGAGATTATTTTGTTCTTCCAAAGTGGTCCAATGATGAAAAACCTTGGAGGATCGTTGGTTCAGTCCATAGGTTAGGTGTTACACTGTATTTTGTACTTACCTACCTCAGTACTGAAGCTAAATATGATGACGACAGTTTTTCTTGAGCTCCTACCAAGTGTCAGCCAGTGTGCTTGTCACTTAGCGTTTATTTTCTGTCACTTAGCAGTTAATATTTCAACCAACCTATACGGTGGATATTTTTTAACCTCAGTTTTCCTTAGGAGGGAACTGAGGTCTAGAGATGTTGAATAGCACTAAAGGTCATAGAGCTGTTTAATAGTTAAGCAGAAACTAAATCACCGTCTAAACTTGCTTTGTACTATATAAATACTGCACAAATCTGATTATACCTAATGCAGATTGCCAGTGAGTGCAAACTTATTTCCTGTATCCTTGACAGATACAACCACAAAATTACATATTCTTCTTTTAAAATGATCTTGACTAAGTTACATTTTCAGTAATATTTGAACTTAATTGATTTATGTATTTATTTGCCTCAGGACACAGAGCGCTGGAGTTTCTTCAGCTTCACAATGGGCGTGTTAACTACAAAGAGGTAGAAATCTTGATTATTATTTTCTTTTTTTGTGCATTTGCTTTCTTCCATAGGTACCAAACAAAGTTCCTAACAGATATTTAGACAGTAATTTTAAGACTCATTTTGGCTAGGCATGGTGGCTCACGCCTGTTATCCCAGCACTTTGGGAGGCCAAGGCAGGTGGATCACCTCAGGTCAGGAGTTTGAGACCAGCCTGGCCAATATGGAGAAACCCTGTCTCTACTAAAAATACAAAATTTGCTGGGTATGGTGGTACTTGCCTGTAATCCCAGCTACTCAGGAGGCTGAGGCAGGAGAATTGCTCGAACCCAGTGATTCCATTCGATTGCTGTGAGCTGAGATTGCACCATTGCACTCCAGCCTGGGCAACAAGACTGAAAAATCTATCCCCCCTCAAAAAAAAAAAAAACTGATTTTTTTTTTTTTTTTTTTTTTTTTTAAAGATGAGGTTTCGCCATGATGGCCAGGCTGGTCTTGAACTCCTGACTTCAGGTGATCCACCCACCTCAGCCTCCCAAAGTGCTAGGATTACAGGCTTGAGCCACCGTGCCCAGCAAAAGACTCATTTTTGATTTCTTCATGATATTTAATGTTATGAGACGTTAATATTACGGTGAAAAGGTATATGTCTACGCCAAGTGCTACTTGAACATTTTATATGTATCTTATATATAGCACATTTAAAATTTAAATACTTTAATGATATGAGTCATAATTTGAAAAAATACTTAAGGAATTTAAAAAATAGTACATTTTTAAAAATTTGCTCATCTTCTCTGTATCATTACAATTTTAGTATATGTGCTGTTGAGGAGAGTACGTGTTTTTTGCCTTTATTGTAGAGACAGGGCCTCACTAGGTTTCTCAGGCTGGTCTTGAACTCCTGGGCTCAAGCAATCCTCCCACTTTGGCCTCCCAAAGCACTGAGATTACAGGCATGAGCCACTATGCCTGGCCTATCTTTTTTGTTTTCATAAAGAAAAGCCATATTTAAGAGAGAACATTTATTTTCCACTTCCTGTTACTGTGTATTGCACACAAATTGCATCACCAGGAGGAGAAGGAAGTACTTGTTAAGAAACAGGCACTGAGATTCTCTGTCCGACTTCTGTATTCTACTGTATCCTAGTGGGACTAGCTCATGACTCACCTTTACCCATCTTCACATGAACACATTCTGATCCTATGCGCTGTTGGTTCTATGGCTAAAGAATACTTTGTGACAGACATGTAATTCTTTTATACCTACATTTGGTAAGTGGTTAGCCTTCCCTCCTGACATCAGAATTGGATCATTTGATAACATTAAGTCTTGTTAATCCATTTGGGAAGCAGCATGGTAAGATAACTGAAATTTACTGTATGCTCAAATCGTTTTTAGTCATAAGATTCCACTTCCTCACTTTTCAACTTAACATGCCAAGTGAGGAAAACCAGGATTTGTATCTGATAGTCAGCTTCATTGACCTTAACAGGGAGTAGGGAGGAAATAGGAGGAGAAGGGAGAATCTGCCTAACTCATCACATGAACAGTCAATCCTGAGTGTGTGCAGAGTGATTTCTAGTAGAGATATTCAAGCTCATATTATTAATTTAAAACATGTTAAATGGACACAGACGCTCCCTCTCAGGATGCATTCTAATCCAAATACTAATGTCATCTTCAGAAATAGGCCAGGTATGAAGGGTCATGCCTGTGATCCCAGCACTTTGGGAGGCACAGGTGGGTGGATCACTTGAGGTCAGGAGTTAAAGACCAGCCTGACCAACATGGTGAAACCCTATCTCCACTAAAAATACAAAAATTAGCTGGGCATGGTGGCAGACACCTATAGTGTCACTCAGAGGCTGCAGTGGGCGGAGATTGCACCACTGTACTCCAGCCTGGGTGACAGAACAACACTCTGTCTCAAAAATAAATAAAAAAATAAAATAAAATAAACCATGGTCGCAGTTACTTGGAGGCTGAGGCAGGAGAATCATTTGAACCTGGCAGGTGGAGTCTGCAGTGAGCTGAGATCATGCCACTGCACTCCAGCCTGGGCAACAGAGCCTGGGCGACAGAACAAAACTCTGTCTCAAAAATAAATAAATTAAATTAAATAATTAAACCATAAATTCACATGAAAATACCACCATTATAATCCGACACCACAGGATTTACTCTAGCCTTCACCATGTCTATATGTTTAACTCCTTTCTCTAACGCTGAGAAACCTGGCTCCCATTATTCTCAATATCTTTATTTATGTGCTCAGTCTCCTTATATGTAATCAATTTTTTCTTTTTTTTTTTGCTTTTTTTTTTCTGAGGTGGGATACTGCTATGTTGCCTAAGATGATCTTGAACTCCTGGGCTAAAGAGATCCTCCTGCTTCAGCTTTCTGAGTAGCTGGGATTGCAGGCATGGACGACCAATTTCTTGACCATGCTTAGCAAATCCCCTTAGCCTGACATGGCCAGATGAATCCCCTTGGCCCAGAAACGAATAAAAAAATAAAACTAAACATATGACAGACATATAAAGAAGATACACTGTAAATGACACGGGAAGGGACAATATTCTTAATTGCTCATGTATTTCATTAACATTTTTTGAAGCAACTTCAGATTTGGAAACGGTTTTGCTTTTAGGGCTTAATTTTTATTCATTTTCTTTTCTTGGAAGACAGGGTCTTGCTCTGTTACCCAGGCTGTGCTGCAGTGGCATGATCTCAACTCATTGCAACCTCCACCTTCCAGATTTTTGATAGAGATGGGATTTCAGCATGTTGCCCAGGCTGGTCCTGAACTCCTGAGCTCAAGTGATCTGCCTGCCTCAGCCTCCCAAAGTGTTGGCGTTACAGGTATTACAGAGCCACTGTACCCGGCCTTTTCTCGTTTTCATTTTTGTCAATTTGCTCAGTAGAAAATGGCTTTTGTTTTAGGTTTAATTGGCATTTTAATTTTTTTTTTTTTTTTTTTTTTTTTTGAAACAGAGTCTGGCTCTGTCACCCAGTCTAGAGTGCAGTGGTATGATCTCAACTTACTGTAACTTCCACCTCCCAGGTTCAAGTGATCCTCTCAACTCAGCCTCCTGAGTAGCTGGGACTACAGGCACACACTACCACACCAGGCTTATTTTTGTATTTTTTGTAGAGACAGGGTTTCACCATGTTGCCCAGGCTGGTCTCAAACTCCTGGACTCAAGCAGGCTTTCTGCTTTGGCCTCCCAAAGTGCCAGGATTACAGACATGAGCCACTATGGCTGACCTGGCATTTTAATTGTTAACTTATTAATGAGTTTAAATATATTCTCAAGTATTTATTGGCCATTTCTATCCCCTCTGGGAATTGCGTATCTTTTGCTAATTTTAGTATTAAAATACTTATCTTTATTTTGACATCTAAGAATAGATTATTTAGGAACGATATTAGCCCTCAGTCTAGGAAATAATTCTTGTGGCTATTTATTTTTCTTCTAAATTTATTTTTGATTTTTTTTTTTTAAGCCATGCAGAAATGTTCAATTTTTGAGTAGTTAAATGCATCAGTCTTTTCTGTTACGGTTTCTACTTGTAAATGATGCTTAGAAAAAATCATTCCTACTCCATGGATATATAATTATTCACTTAAACTTTATTCTGTTAATTTTATGACTTCATTTTTGACATTTAGCCTTATGATTCATCTTTCATTTATTTGGGTATAAAGGTTGACAGGGATCCAGTGACTTGCCATTGCTGATATTAATTTCAAGTCAGTATCACCTAGGGCAGTGGTCTCCATGTTTTTTGACACCAGGGACTGGTTTCGTGGAAGACAATCTTTGTATGGATGAGGTGGGGGGTGGAGGGTAGATGGTTTTAGAATGAAACTGTTTCATCTCAGATCATCAGGCATTAGATCCCCATAAGGAGCATGCCGCCGAGATCCCTAGCATGTGCAGTCCCCAGTAGGAGTCGCACTTCTCTGAGAATCCAGTGCTGCTGCTGATGTGGCAGGAGGTGGAGCTCAGGTGGTAATGCTTGCTTGCCCACTGCTTGCACACCGCTCCCTTCCCACTGTGTGGCCCCATTCCTAACAGGCCAGGCAATGGTACCAGTTCATGGCCTGGGGACTGGGGACCCCTGCTCTAGGGTAAATGTGGATTTGCCCATGCAAAGATAGTATGCTCATTGTTAAGGGGTTGTGACATCACCATTTGTTGACTACTCTATGCATTATTCATCTGTTAGACATTAAGTTATATGTATGGTTAACTCTGTTTCTGTATTTTTTTTTTTTTTTTTGGTGGCAGGGGATGGAGTCTCACTCCATCACCCAGGCTGGAGTGTAGTGGTGTGATCTCAGCTCACTGCAACCTCCACCACCCAGTTTCAAGCAATTCTCATGCCTCGGCCACCTGAGTAGCTGGGATTACAGGTGCCAGCTACCATACCCAGCTAATTTTTGTATTTTCAGTGGAGTCGGGGTTTCACTATATATCCCAGGCTGGTCTCAAACTCCTGACCACAGGTGATCCACTTCTGCTTCTCAAAGTGCTGGAATAATAGGTGTGGACCACTGTGCCCAGCCTTTCTGTACTCTTTATTCTGCTTCCCTGATCCGTTTGTTTTGATTTCAGTATCATACTATTTTTGTTCCTGTAGCTTAAAAATATTTTTTTCTTTTTTTTTGAGATAGGTTCTCACTGTGTCACCCAGACTAGAGTGCAATGGTTTGATCTCAGTTCACTGCAGCCTCCATCTCCCAAGTTCAAGCTATTCTTCTGCCTCAGCCACCTGAGTAGCTGGGAGATTACAGGCGTGTGCCAACGTGCCCCACTAATTTTTCTATTTTCAGTTGAGTCGAAGGTTCACCATGTTTCCTAGGCTGGTCTCGAACTCCTGATCTCGAGTGATCCACCTGCCTCCGCCCCTCAAAGCTCTGGGATAACAGGTGTGAGCCACTGCGGCTGGCCTTTCTGTGCTTTCTGTTCTGTTACATTGATCTGTTTCTTTTTGTTTCAGTATCTTTTGTTTCTATAGCTTAAAAAGACATTTTTCTTTTTCTTTTTTTTTTTGGATATAGGGTCTCACTGTGTTGCCCAAGCTGGAGTACACTGGCGTGATCATGGCTCACTGCATCCTCAGCTTCCTAGACTCAAGTGATCCTCCCACCTCCACCTCCCAAGTAGCTGAGACTACAGGCAAGCAGTACCATGCCTGGTACATTTTTAAATTTTTTGTAGAGACAGGGTCTTGCCATGTTGCCCAGGCTGGTCTTGAACTCCTGGGCTGAAGCATTTGGCTGGCCTCAGCCTCCCAAAGTGCTGGAATTACAGATGTGAGCCACCTTGCCCAGCCAAAAATACATTTTTGGTGGGTCACCTGAGATCTGGAGTTTAAGACCACCCCAGCCAACATGGCAATATCTTGTCTCTTCTAAAAAATACAAAAATAGGCTCACACCTGTAATCCCAGCATTTTCGGAGGCTGAGGCGGGTAGAACACCTGAGGACAGGAGTTCAAGACCAGCCTGGCCAACCTGGTGAAACCCCATCTCTACTAAAAATTAAAAAATTAGCTGGGCCTGGTGGCAGGCGCCTGTAATCGCAGCTGTCAGGAGGCCGAGGCAGGAGAATCACTTGAATCTGGGAAGTGGAGGTTGCAGTCAGCTGAGATCATGCCACTGCACTATAGGCTGGTGACAGAGCAAGACTCCATCTCAAAAAAAAAAATCCAAAAATATATTTTTATATCTGAAGGATACATCCTTACTTAGTCTTCCTCTTTATTCCCTAGCAGTTTGGTATTTGGCGTAATTTTCAAAATTTACTTGAGATTATTTTATCACATTAGATAACACACCTGTCTCACTGGGAGAAGCAGATTTAACAAGTCTTAATACATACAAGGAGCTTAGAACACTGGCTGTTAAGTAAATAGCCGGTAAGGTTAATTACTATTTTTCAGTGACAGAAGTCCAACTCGAGCTATTTTCTGGAAAAAAGTGGACTTTATAGGTTCATATAACTGATACCTGCAGTGTGGAACTTGGCCCAGAGCTCTGCATGATTTCTGTATTTCTCCACATGGAGGATGCTGATCGAGTAGGACTCTGCCTCGGAGCTCAGCAGCCACAGGAGGAATACCGTATCTTCCCAGAGCTCTAGCGGAGACGTCTCGGGGAGCTTGTGAACTGAACTGACTGTGCTCGAAGGTCAATTTCTGAGTCAAACTCTGGTGAGCGTGGGTGTGCAGGCCACTTAGCCCTCTGGTCAGCCCTACCTGAGTGGTGTGGAATGGGCTCTCTGCAGGAGAGGGTGATTCTGCCTCTAGAAGGAAGACAATGGGATACTGGTTAGAAAAAAAACAGAGGATACTATCTTTCCTTGTGTATTAATTTCTTGAAGTATTTCTTTGTTGCCTCTATATATGGTCCACATAATATTAGTGAGTTCTTAAAAAAAAAAAAAAAAAAAAAAAAAAAAAGCCGGGGGAGGAATATTGCCAGACTTTTACTTTTACTGCCCGGTGTGTCTATCAGAGTTCATTTGCAGATCATGGAAACCTCTCTGCTAGTTTAGGCAAGGAAAGGATTAACACCAAGAATTAGAGAATTTACTGCTTACAAACTGTGGGAGCTGTAGGAGCAGGCTGTAGGCCAGGTGCTCAGAAAGGACTCCCAAAATGATGCACAGAGCTGGCTTTCCAAGGAGCAGCTACTCATGCCACTGACAGTCACTGCCCCATTTGCTAGCTACAAATTCAACTGTCTCATACACGGTTTGTAAAAGAAGAAACCACCACCTCACCTATTGGTTCTGGGACCTCATCACCACCTGAGGCACCTGCCTTACTAACAGTATAGTTGCCCTGTACTCTGCCCATAAACACGGGGGAAGCCAGAGCTGCAACATGCGGTGTGGGGGCTGTGGTACCTCTGCTGCAGAAAAACCGAATGCTTCCATGTTAGCCTTGGGCTCCATGGTGGAGGCTGGGCCATATCAGACTGAGTTGAGACAGCCTGGGAAATGTAGTCTGTGTTTTCTAGCCTGTGGCATGCAGCTAGACATCCTAAAAGGGACTCAGAATGAAAGGAAGTGAGCCAGTTGAACAAGGAAGAACATTTAAAAGACAATCGCTACCATCTACTTTCATATCATTTTAAAAAAGAAAGGACTTTTTTTTTTAGCCCTCTCAAAACACAAAGGATGTTATCTTGCACTAAAAGCTCAGGTAGCAACTATAAATTGATACGTAGATACGTGTGTGTGTGTGTGTGTGTGTGTGTATTTTTCTCTTTTCACTGTGAATCATTGAAAATTTTATAAAAACCAGCTCTGGGCCGTGCATGATGGCTTACACCTGTAATCCCAGCACTTTAGAAGGCTGAAATCGGTGGGTCACCTGAGGTCAGGAGTTCAAGATCAGCCTGGCCAACATGGGGAAACCCTGTCTCTACTAAAAAAAAAAAAAAATTGCTGGGCACACCTGTAATCCCAGCTACTTGGGAGCTGGAGGCAGGGGAATTGCTCAAACCTGGGAGGTAGAGGGCAAATCTCGGCAGTGAGCCGAGATTGCCCCATTGCACACTCCAGCCTGGGGGCGAAATTCCATCTGAAAAAACAACAGCAACAAAAAAGACAGCTCTGGGTCAGTCAAACAAAACAACCTTAAGGCCTTTAGGGAAATCCTGCTTTACTGGGTTGACAGAGAAAATAAACGAAAATGAAATTTAAGTAAGTGATTTCTGCTATTTCTTTATTAGCCTTTCTGTGTTTGCTAGGGAAGAACCTGAGGTTATATATTGTGTGTTATCTTTGATTATGCATGAATTTTAATCATTTATTTACTTTATGCCTGCTTTTCTTTTTCCCTTTTATTCCATCCATACACGCATAGTTCTAGCATCTCATCATCGGAAACTGGTGGGGCCTGCAGCCCCCAGGCTATTGACTCCTACCCCCTAATGTCTGTTTTCCTGCTTTGCAGCTGTTACTAGAACACCAGGATGCATATCAGGCTGGAACCGTGTTTCCCGACTGCTTTTACCCTGGCATCTGCAAAGGAGGTAAGATGAAGGGTTGTAGATTAAATAAAGTCACTTTTACTTGGTTAATAGGAATAGCTGTGACTTAAAAAATATATATATGTGTAGCCGGGCGCGGTGGCTCACGCCTGTAATCCCAGCACTTTGGGAGGCTGAGGCGGGTGGATCACCTGAGGTCAGGAGTTCAAGACCAGCCTGACCAATATGGTGAAACCTTGTCTTTAAAAAAAAAAAAAAGTATATATATATATATGTGTGTGTGTGTGTGTGTGTGTGTGTGTGTGTGTGTTTTATGTATTTTTAATTGCACAGTATATTTTCCATTATTGTTGGTTAATGACTTCGTTTAGATAGTTGCATTTTCCATTTAGCTAAAACTGACCTTAAGCATGGAAATTCTGGAAACTTTTTTGGTGAAAACCTAAGTGGCATAATAGAAGACATTCCACAGGAGACCAAAAGGTCTGAGTTTGTGTTCCTTCTGTATTAGCATGTGACCTTGAAAAAGTCGCTGACACACAGAATCTCAATTTTCATGTCTTGGCAAAGACGATGCCTGCCCTGCCTCTTCACTGGATTGTCCTTGTCATTAATGCACAGTATTTTGTCAAGTGTTACACAAATCTCAGATAGTGTCATCTATGAGAGTTAAAGAGGAAAGAAACATGAACAGGCTTAACAGTCAAAGACAGATTTATTTTGGAGAAATAAACCTGAGAGGGGCTTCTGGCTGATTTTGGACAGGAGTGTTCTCTCTCATAGTGTGCTAACCTCCCCTGTGTTAGCCAGACAGACTCAATCTTGACCTCTGCCTCACCCCTCCTGCCACTTGTCCCTTAAGTGCATACCTGTGTCTTGCTACTGTGCTGTGTTGTGCTGTACTTAGAACTATCGAAGCATATAACCTTTGTAACCATAGCCTGCTTGGCAAGCCCATTTGGCATTTTGAATGCCCCCCCCTTGATTGATTGTATGACAAGTACCGAATACCCCCCTTGGTATCCGGCAATCATGGGAACCACTTGTGTATACCCTGTTTGAAAAATTATCAGGAGAACCTCCTGCCTCCTAGTTACCAGCCTCCTTATGTAACTTGCTTGTTCTGCTTCTGTATACTCTGCTCCAGCTAGACTCCCCCTCCCCTACCTTAAGCAAGGTATAAAAAGTAATCAAGCCCCTTCTTAGGCCAAGAGAATTTTGAGCATTAGCCATCTCTCGGTCACCGGCTAATTAATAAAGGACTCTCAGTTTGAAACTCAGAGCGTGGCACTGTTACATGTAACTCACCTGGGTATAACAACAGACTGAGACTATTTATTGGTGAGAGAGCTTGGAATGTTTCTGTGTGGGGCAGAAGTTTATGGTGGGGTTGAAATGTCTCTGGTCAGAGGGAAAGTTACCTTGGGGCTGAACATCTCTCCAGCTGGAGGGGAGGTTATCTTGAGGCTGGCACATCTCTGGTTGGCTGGGGGGTTTGGAATGTTTCTGGTTGGAGATGTCATTTGTGGTATGACCCTACCCATTAGGCTGATGCCCTTTTGATTTAGGCAGTTTTTGGTCATGATGAACTTAAAATGGCAGTGCTTATCCAAGATGATGATGCTTTCAATCTGTCATTATCAGTAAATTAGCTTCATTATCGGTCCAGGCCCCAGCAGGACCCAGAAGTTACACTCAAACTGAGTAATTCACGAGGAGCTTAGTAAGGGCACCATTTTCAAAGATAGGGACAGGAGGTGAGGAATGGTGAAAGATAGTTCAGGGGAGGGAGCCATAACTGGAGCCATGGAGAGAGAGAGGGCTGCATGAAGACCACTTGACAAGAGCTGGACCTTCCGCTAAGTGGCATAGCCAGCCCGCTGTGACCCCACACAAGGGGAGCTGGGAGAATAAATATCCCGAGTTCGGTGTCTTCTTTTTCTCTGCTCTGTCACTTCTCTTTATCAACCAAACCCAACCCAAGCGACACCAAGAAGGCCAAGAAGCCAGTTGTAGCAGGTGACCTCAGAGTCACCCTGCAGGGTAGGGAAGGATGGAGAGTAGGTCTAGAAGGACAGATGGAGGCCCTCAGCACACTGGGTCCTCATATAAACTGTTTTTGGGGTCTTGGGTCATCTGCTTTTAAACCATTCTTTTAATTCAGTCATGTATTTGAGGCTGAAATGAACTGTTTGGGGCTACTCACTCCTGCAGTTAGAATCCCAGACAGCTAAGCTCTTGTATTTCTCATATTCATGAGTTTTGTTCTGTTTCCCTCTTAGTCTGTTAACTGTCATTTCTCAGGCCTATTTTGCCTGCATGTTATAGTTCTACTTTGTAAGCTATTATTTCTAATTTAGCACTTCCCAAACTGTGTTCATGGGCGCTCTACTGTCCTTTGATAGCTTCTACAAACAGGAAAGAAGAAAGGATGTTTTTGTTCATTCAGTTTGAGAAACGTTGCTTAATGTGCACCATTTTTATAGACAGACAAAACACGCTAGGAAAGGTTCTGAGGAGAGTGGAAAAGGGATGATAACTATTTCCCTAGCATTTTCCATTGTTTTCAGCAGCAATAAATACTCTTGTGTGATGTAAAGATTGGGAATGGTATATGACTAGTTACAGGGGATTTGTTTACAAATTCCACTTAGTTTTCTAAGCATTTTTCCAAATCTTACCTTGTCTCATACATACCTAATTCAACTTTGGTGTTTTCTTTTTCTTCTTTGGTGATTCACTTTTATTTTAACTTTCAAAGGCCCTTAGATTTCTTAGATACTTAATTGCCAAAGGAAAAATCTCCTTTTTTAAAAAAAAAAATGTATTTATATATTTTTTTAGAGACAGGGTCTTGCCCTGTTGCCCAGGCTAGGGGACAGTGGCGTAATCACAGCTGTTTACAGCCTCAAACTTCTGGCCTCAAGTGACTCTCCTGCCTCAGCCTTCTGAATAGCTGAGACTAGAATAGGTGTGTCCCACAATACCTGGCTAATTTTTTATTTTTAATGTTTTTGTAGAGATCGGGTCTTGCTATGTGGCTCAGGCTAGTCTCAGACTCCTGGCCTCGTGCTGGGATTACAGGCGTGAACTATTGCACCCAGCAAAACTCTTCATTTGTATTGGTTTATCTAATATTGAATTAGCTTTTATAATTAAAGTAACAAGGACATCTGGTTTAAACAGGATTAGAAATGGATCGGATTGACCCTTTTGTGAGCTATGGTACAGACAGGTAAGTTCAAGTCTCTAGGCATGGCTTGCCAGCTGTCACCCTTCAGCATGCCCTGAGGGGACTTTATTTGCTTCCAGTCTGTAGCATTTACAGAGGGATCAGAAAGCTTCAGTTCATCTGGTAATTTCTTTAAACTGAGGTTGTTCAAAAGAGCTACTGCTGTATTTAATTCCAGAGTTTTACTGTACTCTGGAGAACAAGAATTGTTTAAAGCTTTATCTCTAGGAATACAGTTGGAGCAAATGAAATGTCTTGGTCCTAACTTCTTGGAAAATCATTTTCAGAAAAACAACTGATTTCATATGACTCGGGCAATTTTCACTTTAGGAATGGCGTAGCAAAACTGAACCGAGAGGTCTGAATTCCACGGTTTTGCTTTCAGTTACCCTCGTAACGTTTGGCCCTCCATCAGGCATTCGTGGCTCTTGGAGGTTTAGCACAGCGGCCAGTTCTGTCTTTCCTCCCCCTCTTGTGGGAAAAAAGAGCTACCTGGGACACCCACTGGCCCACTCAAACAATGCTTGCATACAATACTCGGCCCTGTGCCATTTTACAGCAATTATTATAAAATTAAGTGCTTGGAAGTGTGTGAAATACCTTTTATTTCTTGTACTCTTAAGGAGGCTGACTGTGAAGGGCAAGGAGGACACTTGTTAAACTCCCAAAAATAAAACCAAACCTCAGCTTGTTTCCTTACCTTTACAGCACAGAAATGGAAACACTTGCAGTGTCTATTCTAATGCGGTAGCCGGCCTTGAGATACCCTGACCAGTTTCGGCTCCTTCCCTCTTCCTGCAGGCCCCTTGTAGTCATTGGGCCAACAGTACCATGCCTCTTCCAAAATCCCAGCTGGCTCTTCTGTGTTTTTCTTTCCTTTCCTCTTTGTTTGTTTCAGAGTCTGGCGCTGTAGCCCAGGCTGGAGTGCAATGGCGCGATCTTGGCTCACTGCAACCTCTGCCTTCTGAGTACAAGTAATTCTCCTGCCTCAGCCTCCCAAGTAGCTGGGATTATAGGCACATGCCACCATGCCCAGCTAGTTTTTGTATTTTTAGTAGAGATGGGGTTTAACTATGTTGGCCAGGCTGGTCTTGAACTCCTGACTGCATGATCCACCTGTTTAGGCCTCCCAGAGTGCTGGGATTACAGGCATGAGCCACTGAGTCTGGCCTATTTTGAAGGCTTCTTTTGAATGTCAACAGAAGAAACTGAGGGGCAAGGAGGGAAGGAGAAGAAGGGACACAGCAGTGGGTGGTTGAGGAAAATTTGACTGAGACTCTCCAAGTGTTAAGAGAGAATCCAGAGTTCTGCTTTTTTGTTTTGTCAGGAAAATTCCATGATGTGTCTGAGAGTACTCACTGGACTCCGTTTCTTAATGCAAGCATTCATTATATCCGAGAGAACTATCCTCTTCCCTGGGAGAAGGTAGGCATGGTCCTCTAACCCTTAAAATACTTAACGTCAACCCTGCCGTGTACTGTTTTTGGACTTACGTTGACCCCATTTATACCACTGTGTAAGGGCTGCTCGCCATTCCACCTTTAGTGTCATGCGCATTGCGTGGACATAGTAGATGGTTAGCTAATACTGGAATTACTTGTAAACATAATTTGGGATACATCACTTCATCATTTTGCTCCGATAGTAATTAATGTGAAAGCACTTTGAACAAACACATCACAAAACATTTCCAAAAGTCTTTATGGTTTTGCGTGTATGTGTTTTGTTTTTTTCAGGCAGAGTCTCACTCTGTCTCCCAGGCTGGAGTGCAGTAGTACGATTTCAGCTCACTGCAGCCTCCACCTCCCAGGTTTAAGCAATTCTTGTGTCTCAGCCTCCTGAGTAGCTGGGATTATAGGCCTGAGCCACTGCACCCGACCTCTTATGTGGTTTTTAATAACTAGAAACTGCAGTGTACTCACCTGAAATGTTAAGTTTCAATAATATAAATAAATTTATATTTATTAAAACCTTTAATAGGATTGTTATTATGAAATCACCCAAACACACATGACTCTAATTTACTTGTTTGGCAGGACACAGAGAAATTGGTAGCTTTCTTGTTCGGAATTACCTCTCACATGGTGGCAGATGTCAGCTGGCATAGCCTGGGCATTGAACAAGGATTCCTTAGGACCATGGGAGCTGTGAGTACATCGCTTTATGGGGAATGACTTTATGGGAGTGATAGTGTCACACCTAAGATGAAAACCTGACCATTTTAAAAGAAAGGAATATGTTAGGTTATTCAGACTTCTGCCCAAAGCCGTGTATAGTTAGAGGTCCCATCTTTTCCAATTGCTTTCTTTCATTCTTCTTGCCAGCTGTAGATTGATCCACAAGATCAGAGCGGCGAGTGTATACTGGAGACAGTAATAGATGCGAGGTTTTGGTTTAGTCACGAAAGTATTTGAGAAATCTTATGTTTTATTCAAGCTGTGTCTCTTTAATAAGAATATGAATACCTGCCACTTAGTTCTATTTAAAACTAATATTTCTGCCTTTTTGGACTTTTTGTTTTTAACTTCCTATATGAAAATGTCATATCCCCAAACTGAAAATTGTGATTTTACCTGATGACTTAGCCTCTGGAAGGCCCCCTGGTTAATGTTAATTACATTCTGTTAGAATGTATGTTAAATGTAATTGTTGATATTTATTAAACATTTAATAACCTATGAAATGTTTAATTGTTAATATGTAAGTATGTTTAAATGTTAATTACATTCTGTTAGAAATTTCAACTTCAACTCGGAGGTTGTTATATGTATACTCTATAAGGCAGAATTGTCTGTAGTAGCTTTGTAACTAGACATATGTATCCAAGTCAGTTGCCTATATATATGTATATATAGATATTTTTTTAACTAATGTTAGTGTGAAAATCGAGTCTATTACGCATTCTCAGCAGTTCATTGAGTTAGCTGTCATCTCCCCACCACTCACTTGATTGTGGGAGTAAGAGTTGGGGCTACAATTTGTAATACACACCAGATGGTTCTCTTTCTTTCTCAGATTGATTTTCACGGCTCCTATTCTGAGGCTCATTCGGCTGGTGATTTTGGTACTGTTTATTTACATTTGCCAAATTTTCTCCTTGTGGTATAGTTCAC
>PVKV010033311.1:5730-18945 GCA_004027835.1 Alouatta palliata
GGGGCTGAGGGTGGTAGAAGACGGGGCTAGGGGTGGCGGGGCACAGGGCTGAGGGCAAACACGAATGTCGGGGAGCAGGACTCAGGGGTTCAGGCCCCCAGCATACCTCAGAACGGCTGTGGGACTCTCGAGCAAGGTGCAGTACCCCCTACTTGAGAAAAGCAGCCCCAATCTGCACAGCGCCCAGGGGCTGCCTGGACATCAGGCAAACCCTAAAACCCCAGTGCCTTCCAGGGACAGAGCAGGGGCCCCGGTGCCCGCAGTGGACCCTCCACAGAGCATGTTCCGTCCGCGAAGGCACTGTCTTAGAAGAGTGCCCCCCGGTGGCCAGGCAGCACCGTGGGTGGACGAGAGCCCGCGCGGGCTGTCCATGAGAAGCCAGGGCCTCCCGGGTCAGCGGAGGGCATTTTTCTTTTGCCTTGTTGTCCTGGGCTCCAACCCGGGTCCTGCGTTTCCGTCTGAGTCTGTGCCGTCAGGGATGGGATTTTAAACAGAGGGCACCCGACAGCCGTTGCCTGTTCTGCCCCTACCCCAGACTCGTCCATGCTCTCTTTGCTTTTATCTCTCACAATTTTCTTTTATACAGAGTTTCGCTGTTGTTGCCCAGGCTGGAGTGCAATGGCACGATCTCGGCTCATTGCAACTTCTGCCTCTGGGTTCAAGTGATTCTCCTACCTCAGCCTCTCAAGCAGCTGGGATTATAGGCGCTCATCACCACACTTGGCTAATTTTGAATTTTTTAGTAGAGATGGTGTTTCACCACGTTTGTCAGGCTGATTTCGAACTCCTAAACTCAGGTGATCGGCCCGCCTCAGCCTCCAAAACTGCTGGGATACAGGCGTGAGAAATCGCCCCTGGCCATCCTCACAATTTTTTTAATTAAAAATCATATTTTTGTTAATTTGGTCAGGGCACGCAGGAGCCTCCAACCCTCAGACACAGAATCCCCCCTTGAAATGGGAAGGAGGAGGGCAGGGGGCTCCTTTCGGCATTTCATAACCAGCTCACAAAAGACTTCCAAATTATATGCAAGTTGCTTTGATTCCCATTTGCTGAGGCCCCTTTTGGAACAAACTGATCTTCTTGTTGGTGGAGAACGAGGTTTAAATTCAGCTGTGCCGTCTGAACCCCGACGCAAATCACCTGTCGGGATTTGTGGATTCCTCTCCTGCTCTTCAGGTTCTCTCTACTAGCAGAGGCTGTTCAGAAATTGCTGATTGGAGGTTAAATGTGATATTAAAAAAAAAAAGAAGAAGAAGAAGAATGATCAAGGTAATTTAACTGTAGACCCATCATTTGTGTTTTTATAAGCCAGATCCACACCACACAACTGCGAAACAGATAAGTATACACAGAGTTTTATTTCATGTCTGGGTCTCTCACACAACACAGTAATAAAACTTAGCCTCGATAAAAATGTTTCAGCCGCATGTGGGAGAAGAGGAACGTGGTCAAGCCCAGGTTTTTCCTCGCTCGTCCAGAGGACGGACTGTCTGCGAGTCTCACAGCCCGGCTGTGGTCTCCTCGCTCCGCTCAGCACAGAGGAAGCCGGGAAGTGAAGCCAGCCCGAGGCAGGCTCCCAAACACAGGCGTGCACACAGAACGGAGAAGGAGGCCTCTGCCCAAACCCCGGCGCTGCCAATCCAGGCGATGCCCCTGCTGGCGCTTAGGGCATCGAGTAGGGTTATTTCTTCATCACTACGTTCTCAGCTCCTGGGCCAGCTTCGCGGCTTGGGGGATCACAGTGCGTGGGGGCAGCAAGGAGTTAAAATGAAGCCAGGAGTCAGCACTGAGCCCTAGTCGCCTGCGGGGGTGGGGTCCCGAGAGCTAAAACACAAATGCCCTGGACGACCCTCTCTCCCTAGGACAGGTGAGAGGCAGATGGGGCCACCAGGGGAATCTGCTTTTTAGAAACGATTTTAGAATCCAAATTCCACTGGCTACTTTCTCGTCGTTTGTGAGAAAACCCTCTCACACAGCACCCCAAAGCCTTCACCAACTCAGGCACAGTTGAACTCTGAAATCCGGAGTGTGAGCAATTGAGTTTTTTATGATAACCACATGGAAGGAGAGTTCACTGATCTTATTCCAGCATCCCTTTAAAGTTTCCGGTCAAAAAAGAGAGGCAATAATGCCCAAAAGTCCAATTGATGGAAAAAAATCATTGATTCCAGGAAGGAGAGAAAAGGAACGGCTGCTGCTGGGATTCAGCCACTGCCTTTTAGTCTGGAGTCCGGCGGGTCCCACCTGGTGGAATTTGCATGGAGTTTTTCGTCTATTTATAGTGTTCAATTCTACCATTAATTGGGAATGAAAACCGTCACACTTAAGGCTTCACACTCGAACGTCGTCTCTTTTCTTGTGAGTTGATTTGATATTTTTAAAAATGCACTTAAGACTTGTAGGGAGAAAGCATCCCGAAGCTGGCAGCCATGGCACATCTACGTGGTGCCTGTGTCGTAGAGAATACTGTTGGGAGCAGTGATACTAATTTTCATAAAAGGCTCCGTCTGAATGAACGTGGCCTGGGCTGGCTCCAGGCTTCTCTCGGGCAATTTCTCTGCCTTCTGTGGAGAACGTGGCCATTTATTTTTCCCAGAACTCCATTTACCTACCAGAAGCCGCCTCTTTGTGTCTGGAAGGTGATAAAAGAGGGAGAAAATAGGCAGGGTCACGCTAAATCCAGTTCCAGTCCCAAGGACCTGCGTTTCGTGGTGGCTGCCCGCGCTCAGTGAAGCCATTGTTGCTACAAAGAGAACCTGAAGTGTTGAAACAGGGACTTAACTTCAGATCAAGTCTGTTTGCCATCATTATTTTTTAAAGCCGTTTAGAGCAGACATTTATTGGCGCTAGTAAACTCAGCTGTTGTGAAGAGGGTTCCCCACCCTCTCGGATTCTTAAACCAAAGAGAAAATCCCAGCCTCACCCGTGCAGCACAGCCCAGGGACTCAGGCACGGCTGCAACAGCGCAGCCGACGAGTGTTTATAAAAAGGCACAGATGCTTACAGCCTGTCGCTTAAGCAAATACACTGTTCTTCTTCCTTTCCCCGGCCGGTCGCCCTCCCTGAGGCCGCCGCTGGGGGCTAAAGGCTATCAGAAGCTGCAGGCTTTCTTTTTGCTTGAACAAACTTCACCCACCAAGCTGACTTAGCATGGCCTCAGCAGGACCCACGGCGGGTGGGTCGCACGAGGAAAGGCGGATTAGGAGCAGCCGCAGGAATGTTTAGGGAGCTGCAGCCGTGATTTATGACAGGCCTGCAGGAAGGGCCCGCACTACAGTAAATGCGCCATGTGTGACGCCCTCGGCCAGGAGCCGGCCCAGGCTGGGTCCGCAGACCCCCGCCCGTTTCCCACCGCCGCCGCCTTTGTCCCGGGAAGCCGCCTGACCCCGCCGACCGGGAACAGCGGCGTTCTCGCACGTCTGGCTGATAAGGCCTTTGTGGCACTGGGGACGGGCTGTAAAAATGCAGCCGGCTTTTGTGTGCACCTCCGAGCCGCTGGCAAGGGTGGGCCTGCGAGTCTGGAAAAGTTTGCCCGGATTCCTGCTCACCTCTGACCCACAGCCAGGTGGAGGCAGGTCGGGGACCCCCACCCACCCCCACCCGCCCCGCCTCGGGCCCCAAGATCAACACTAATAGCTATTAATTCCAACTTCGGCTCAAAGTCCCCTGGCCAAGTCGAGGGCCTCACCCTGTGTCCTGGCACGTGCCCGGCCAGGCACCCTCCTCCTGTGGGTCCCGGGCCAGGGAGAGGGTGCCTGTGGCCCAGCACACTAGACCCTGCAGCTGCGGCGGCGGCTCCAGGGCGGTGTCTGAGCTGGAGGGCAGGTCCCCTGGCATGTCTGGTGCCCTTGGAGCCAGGGTGGGGGCCCAGGGGACCCAGGGGCCCTCGGATTAGGGGAAGAGGTGGAGGAGGGAGGCCTGATATCCTTGGAACTAGGGTGGAGGATCCCTGGAGGACCAGCACCCTTGGGTGGGGGATGGGGGCATCCCAGGAGATCTGGCTGTCCTGGGGGGATGGGGTGTAGAGAAGGGAGTCAGGGTGGCCTTCACCACTGGAGTTAGGTCGGTGTCCTGGGAGAGCGTGTGGCCTTCAGTGAAGGGATGGGGTGGGAGTGAGGGTCCCTGGAGGCCCAGAAGCTCTCCGAGGGGCCAGGCGGAGGATCCAGGAGGGCCTCGCCCAGCCCCCGCCCACCCACCAGCCCTCTGTGCCCCACTGGAGCAGAGCCGAGCAGCGGGATGGCAGGAGGATGCCCCGGGTCTCACGTCCTGACCCTTGATGCTGGGAGGTGGGAGCTCGGCCTGGAGTGGGGCCAAGGGACTGGCAGCCAGGGTCCACACTGCCCTCTTACGGGAACCCTCGAGAAGCCTCCACCACTGACCATCCCCTCTCCCGCCCAGGTCCCAGGCCAGGCCACCGGTCCCAGGGGCGTCAGCCAGGCCGGGCACTGACTCAGCAGCCCCTGCTGCCTGCACTGGTGATTGCAGGTAGCAGCGGCCTGCCTTTGCTATGATGCCACCCATGGCACCTCTCAGAGGGTCCCAGCTGGCACTTTTCATCACCCACTTAGGGTCCGATTTTCAAATACAGCGGCTCAAGTTTCTTTTTAGAACGGAAACAGTTATTCAGCCACTTGTGATTTTTTGTTTATGTAAGATGACATAATACTAGCATCCTAATGACCATGGGTTTGATTAGAGAAGTTAGCACGGGCAGTGTCTCCTCTCCACTTCTGCATCTCCTCGAGATTTTAGCACCTTACCTGATTCTGTCATAAGAGCTTCCCACACTCCTGAGCGAGACTGCGCCTGTGAGTTCTCCAGCGTGCAGCTCCTGTGGGGGTAACAGCAGCCAGTGGGCGTTACAGGCATGCTGTGGCTTCTGTGTGTCCTTTTGAGAGTTCCTTGGTGTCATTCTGGATTAAGCTGGGATGGGCAGAGTGTAGTGAAATCCACAAATGTGGGGGGCAGGGGGAGGAGCATGCAGGACCCATGCCCATCACCGTCTCTGGGGTGCCCGGCCATGTCCAGCCACAGACCCCAGCCAGGGCCAGCTACTAGAGAGCCTGGCCTGACATGAGCTCATCAGTGGGGACAGGAGAGTCCCCACAAGGATGGCCATGTCCCCTCCACCCCTGGGAGCACTTCCCTTTCTGAGTCTAGACCCATCCTGTTTTCCTGGAGAAGCCTCAGCCCCAGGTCTCCGAGGGGCAGGTGGATTTCCCTTGGGCCTCGCCCCAGCCAGGCCTGCAGGCCCCTGGAAGCCCCCCAGTTACTGTGATCAGAAGAGAGTCTCAGACACCTGCATGTTCCTGAGATGCCCCTGAGAGAAACCCACCTACCGCCACACATTCCCGGACTGAGGATGCAGGGTCCCTGGCACTGGCTGCCTGGCCCATGCCCTGACCCAGGTCTCAGATGGCCCGGCCTCCCCTTTCTGAACTGCTAGTGTTCTTCATCTCGACCACGCCTTCCACACCCCCAAGACAACCTCCTCTTTTCAGGAGGCCCCTGGCAAGCCACAGTGACCGGCACCAGCAGCTCTGCTCAGTGAGCAGAGTTCCAAATGGAGGCCCCTTCGCCCCCAGGGCTTGACCAGGCTGCAGAGTCGGCCTGAGCTCCCCCATTCTCAAGGGCGTCCTCCATCCCCAACTCCCCCCTGTGAGGTCAACCAAAAGGTGCCAAGCTAACAGTGGGCACACAGTCCTGCCCACCCAGCCATCCTGGCGCGTGCCTTCCTCGCTCCCAGGAGAGCCGCAGCCCTGTGTCCTGACCCACAGGCCAGGGCTCAGCTCATGGCCACTTTCAGAAACAACCAAATTCACTCCACACCCCAAGTTCCCCTCCCTCTCCCCCCACTGGCAAAGGGTGTCTCACTTACATACACAAAATTGAACAAAAGAAACTTGAGAATCCATCCAGGTGGGCTCCTGGTGGAAGCTGGGCTCTGCCCTGCCCTGCCCCGCCCCCAGGACGCCCCCAGCTGGGAACTTTGACGTGGATCCTACCTGTTCAGTTTGCCACCCCCTTTATCAATATCCAGATAAAACAAATTAAAATGGGGATGCATTTCCTTCTGTGCAGACTCCGTGAAAGTTCCAGAGGGGACCCTCTTGGTGGCAACTAGAGGAAAACCAAGTGCAGGCGGAGCTGCGCCTGCCGGGTGAGGGCCGAGCGTGCGCTGAGTGCTCTCCAGACACCCGTGAGCCACGCTCAGCCTTGCCCTCCGGTCTCTCCTTCCTAGATTCACTATAAAGTCATCAAGGACATCGAGCCAGGTGAGGAGCTGCTGGTGCACGTGAAAGAAGGCGTCTACCCGATGGGCACGGTGCCGCCCAGCCTGGACGGTAAGACCCTCCCCTGAACCCGGCCTCGGCCCCTGCAAGCCCCCAGCCCACCCGGAAGAGGAGCAGATGCCTGGGAGGACCCAGGGCCTCTCATCCCCTCATGCCACCTAATGAGGGCCAGGCAGCCCCAACCGCTGGCTGTCCCGGTTTTTTGCAGAAATTGCCCACCCCACAAAGGCTCAACCTAAATAAAGCCTTTCTTGTTCCTCTTCCCTGGGGCATAGGAGCTGCACCCAGAATTTAAGAAGGGCTTCGGGCAGGGGGCGAATTGGTATCAGGTGGATTATAGCTTTGCAGTGTTAGGATCCCAGGTGATTTTTCAAAACTGTGTTTTATTCTGGCTATTGCTCTTATTAGCAACAGCAGCCTTTGCTTTCCCCGTTTGTACGTAAACACACGAACAAATAAACCCCAAGCCAGTTTTCAGCTTGGAAGCGTTTCTGGCTGCCCCAGAGCTCTCTGTGGTGTGGAAAGTTTCAGTTTCATTTAAGAGTGTGGATGATGGCATATGTATCTTCACAAGCGATGTGCGTCTGCAGCCAAAGTCCCGGGGAAGTGAGTGTTCAGGGGAGTTTCGTCCAGCAGGAGGGAGAATATCCGGTCTGAGGCTGCTCTCACGGCGATGTAGAGTCGCCCCACTCTTCCGACAGGGCTGCGGGAAGCCTTCCGAGTTTCCTTTTCCCTCGATCTGCCGGCCCCTCTCTGTAGAGATGTGACAAGTGAGTTTCCCTTTCACCTTCCGTCACCTCCAAGTACAGCTGAGAGGATGCCTTAGAAAATTCCAGTCCCACACAGATGAGGCGTTCCCAGCAACAGGCTCATTCCTACCTCCACATCCATTCCCCCACGGGGCCCTGGCCCCACAGCTCCGCGCCTGTCCCTCCGAGCAGATGGCTCCAGGGTTCCAGCCTCGCTGCTTTTCTTTGGGGTGAGACCCCACAAGTGAACAGGAAAGGGAGCTCCTTCCTGGCTGTTTCCGGAGCGGGTGACCCCTCCCGGTGCTGGAGCCCCGGGGGAGGCTGAGTTTCCCTCCCGGTGCTGGAGCCCCAAGGGAGGCTGAGTTTCCCTCCCGGTGCTGAAGCCCCAAGGGAGGCTGAGTTTCGCTCCTGGCTTCTTTGACCTCCCCTCCAAACACACAAGGCTTAATGATGAAGGCTATTCACTGCACGTTTCTCTAAGGAGCCACTCTGATTTCACGGTGACAGAATGGTGCTGGAATTAGCAGGAAGGCTTCGAAACCAGACCTAGAGCGCTCTGCCTTGATTTACCCTTTCCACTGCCCCGCGAGGCCCAGCTATCGGGCTGGGCTCCCTCTTTGGTGCAGTAACTGTCATGTCCCGAGTGTCCGGAAGGAAGTGACCACAGAAGGACAATTTTACGAGCCACATTCTATCTGTGCTCTCCTCTAAAATTTGGTTTTAATTAGGCCGTTGAGAAAAGAAAAATAAATTGCCGAGATCTGGGTAGCCGAGGGGAAGGTCTCATTTTCCTTAAAATAATTGTTGAAAAGATCTATGAATCTTAGCACACAAGAATGCCGAGAGTCGAATCTACTTGGCTTAGGAGAGTGCTTGACGATGGAATTTCATTTGTACAATGAAATTTCTTTCTTCCAAAAGGTTTTTTAAAAACCTTGATTTCTGCTCCCCACCCCCTTCTAGCCCCTGATATTAAATAACCTGGGTCTACATTTTCCTAATAATTTATCCAACATTTGTGGGCTAATTGCTTTCCACACATAATGGCCCAACATCAAATATTTGACTTTTCCTGCTCTTTCCTGTCAAGATCATGCCTCCCAGTAGCCACCTCCCCCACCAGCTAAACTCTGCATCGCACAGAAAGAAAATGCAAAAATGTTCCTCACTAAGATAATTATCATAAAAAATCTTTTATCCCAGCCCCAGCTCCACGCAGCCAGCCCCTTATCACTGCAGGGACTGGGAGGAGGCTCCCCAGCTCCTCTGAGCCTTGAGTCTGGTAGATTAGTACATAGATGCCGCATAATTGTGGACCCCTCGGCTCTCCAGGGCCATTAGGCACCGATTCATTTTTCTGTTACGTTCCTGCTCTGCCATGAAAGTTGCTGATGGAACTTCGGATAGGCAGGCAAGGAGCAGATGTGGCAAACAAGACGCGAGGTCGCCACGGCGTTGGCTCAGTTGGCATAGGTGACAGGTTCATGCCGTACCCCAGCCCCACGCACCCCCGCCGAATGAACAGAGTTTCATTTCTACTCACTATGTTTTGTGCTTTTGTTGGAAGAGGGCTTGACTTGGCTGGAGACCACATTCAAGCAGCTAGAAAGACACAGGAGGCCCGTGGGGGCCAGCCCGCTTCGGGAGAATGGAGCCTCTGCCCTGCAGTCCCTGGGCTGGCCCCGTTCCCTCTGCAGAGCCACAGCTCTCAGGAATGCACACCCATTTTCACACAAGTGATTCAGGCCACGGGGAAGCCACTTTCAGACGCAGGCGACTTTGTGTTTTGGTTTTGCACTTACAATGGAGAGGAAAGAACTCTCTTTCGTGAGAACTTTTTGCTCTTGGGAGAAAATGAAGAGAGTCACTTCCATTCCAATATGCTTTTCTTCTGAGAAAGCCTTACAATGATTTGCTTTTCCTCTCTCCAAAAGAGGTCAAGAGGAAGAAGTGCATGGGGCACAGAGCGTATGAGCCAGCCAGGTCGTGAGATCAGAGATAGGAAGATGGGAATTAGTATCAGGATAGGATATGTTCTTTCAGCATTTCTTTAAAACAGTTTCGTGTGCTGAGAAAATGAAATGCCATCAACTCTGCCCCCGATTCCGAACCCCTCCGCAAGCCCCAGGGGTGCATTCAGGGTCAGCCTTACCTGCCTAGAAGATGCCCAGGTGAAGACTTGTCCACACCACCCGGTAGGGGCGGGCCAGACTCAGGTGCGTCCTGTCCCCGGCTCTGTCCTCTGATGGGGGCCCAGCTCCGTCCATGGAGGGCTGGGGAGAGGGAGCAGCAGGGCAGGGATGGCCACTGAAGTCGGCCCCATCACGTCCAGGGCACCCTCCAAGGCCGTCGAAGTAAGAATCAGACCGAATTCTCATTTGCCATCGAAATTTTTGTTTTCATCCCAAATTCTAAATGAGAACTGGAAAAAAGTTGGTCGGTGATACGAGGGGGTGGGGCTGGCGTTCCTACTTGCCTTTGTTTTCAAATTTCAACTTCTGCAATTGTTCTTCAGAGGGTCCAGAAAGGGTGAAATACAAGTTGGCATTTCTAACTGGATCACGATGCTGGCTGGAGGCCCCATCTCAGCCTGCTTCCAGCCCGGGAAGTTGGAATCCACCCACAGGCAGCTTCCCGGCTCTGCGGGTTACTGTGTGCTGCCACAGTCTTGGGGCTCGGATCTGCAGACCTTGTTCCCCAGGGAAAATCCCAGTTTCCGAAGACAAGGGAAGGCCTGAGAGAGGTGACGTCCAGCACCCCCTCTCTCACAGGCTCACCTCGCTTTCCCCGAAACCCTCAGTGGGAAATTGGGTCCCTGCCAGCCCTGCTTCCTCGGCCCCCAAACCACGAGCAGGCTGCAGCGCCCCCCCATGTGCCTCTTCCTTGGACCAAGTGACTCAGTCTCGCCCAGCCTCAGTTTGCCAGTTCTGAAGGTGGCATACGGATACCGTGGCACTTACCTGGGTGCCCGCAGACCGAGGCGAGGCTTCCGTGCCCGGATTCTCTTACGTTTTTAAGACAGGGCCTACCCCATGGGGCTCCCGTGGGACCCGAGGTGCCAGCCTCGCCACCACGTCCTTCGCACAGTGGGCTTTTTTGAAGAATTTGCAGGCTTGAGTCGCATTTCAAGGTGGCATTTTGTAGACTTCAAGGGTGCGCATTTCCTGCTGCCTCCTCCCACTGTGTGCCTCCTGTTTGAGGGTCCCTCCTGGCGGCACCTAGGTGGTTCGGTTTGTTCAGTGAGTGTCTGGGAAGCTCCGGGTGGCAGCCTTCCCGGAGAGGTTTGGGACGGAGCCTTCCGCGCCCCCGAGGCCAGAGCTGAGGTGTGGAGCGCAGCCCTGTTGGAAGCGGCTGCAGGCTCACGGCGTCCTCCGGCTTTTTTCCCTTCGTCATCTTGCTTCCCCCAAACCAGTGCTTTCCTGAGGCTCAGGTCAGCAGTCGGGGCCAGGATGCCAGGACGCTGGCTGGGAATGAAACCCGTGTCTGGTGCACTGTGACCGGCAGTGGTGCCTGCCCAGTCATCCCCAGTGCACACATCGCCAGGGCACCTCTCAGCCAGGCCGCCCTTCCCCTCAGCCAGATACTTACCTCTGTCTAAAGATGGCACCGAAAGTCACTTCTGGCGAGCCAGCATCTGTGCCTCGGTTGTGGGGCGAGGGGGCGGGGTTGCCATCCGATGTGCCTGCTGCGGCCTCTCAGGTCTGGCACCCACTGGAATCTCCACCTTGGGCACCTGAGGCTCAGGGAGGCAGGCTCTGAGGACCCACCAGGGGTGCTGGGGTGACCCAGGCTAAATACCAGCGTCTCCACCCCTAGGCTCAGGGTAGCGTCCTGTCAGCAAGGAGGTGCCACTTCTGGTAACCCTGCACTGCCCAGTCTGCAGAGCAGCCCACTCTTCCCTTAGGACTCAGAAAGGCCCGTGACCACGGTGGTCTCTCTGACACAGGGAGGGAACAGGAACTGGCAGCCCTCTTCCATCTGCCCCCATCCCCTCATCTCCTTGCCTCAGCAATCCTGAGGTTCAGGCCTTCGAGCCAACATTCAGAACAAGTTCGTGAAGACTCTGCTCCGTGCTGTGCCCTGCACCAGTCCTTGTGTGTGTGCATACACCCCCAAACACACACTCCCACAAGCACACGCATACACACATCACACGTATACACACATCACTCATACACACATCACATGCACACACATCACAGGCACAAACATCACGTGCACACACACATCACATGCACACATCACACACACATCTCATGCACACACATCACACATCACATATACATCACATGTACACACACATGACACACACATCACATGCACACACGCATGACACACATCACACTCACACATGCACCTCACACGCACACTCATGCACACACATACATCACACATGCACACCCACATCACATGGACACACATCACATGCACACACATCACACAGACATCACACACATCACATGCACACACATCACACATCATGTACACATACATCACATGTACACACATGACACACACATCACATGCACACACGCATCACATGTGCAAACACATCACACACACACTCATGCACACACAATCACACACACATGAACACCCACATCACATTCACACACATCACATGCACACACATCACACAGACATCACATACACATACATCACATGTACACACACATGACACACACATCACATGCATCACATGCACACACATCACACATCACGTACACGTACATCACATGTACACACACATGACACACACATCACATGCACAAACACATCACATGTGCAAACACATCACACGCACACTCATGCACACACAATCACACACACATGAACACCCACATCACATTCACACACATCACATGCACACACATCACACAGACATCACACAAACATGCACATTAGCACAAGCACATTCATATACAAACGTGCACACATTCACAGGTGCACAACTGAACACCCACTGGTGTACACACAAGCAGGTCAACACAGTGTGCATGTTCACACATGCACACGTAACACACATAGCACAGCCACCCGTGCACACAAATATTCGCACATGTGGGTGCATGCCGAAACGCGGGCACATTCACACACATGCACATGAGTACACATGCCGGCTCACACAAGCATGGGTGTAAGCACGTACACATGCACACACCGTCACACAGAGGTGCACGGATGTGGGTGCAGCTGTGCTGAGATAGTCACATGCGCATGCTCACACAGCTGCACCCGTGCACTCACACGCTGGTGCATACACAGCAGCCTTCGGTTCATTTGGGAAAGAGTTCAGCATGGGCGTTCTTTCCAGAGCTGTGTGGGACGAGGCGTCCTGTGGGGAGGGGCCTCCCGTCTTAGGTGGAAGGCTGCTGCGGGCAGGGGAGGCGGGGACCGGAGCCCCCCCACCAGGATGACAGCTCCCCGCCGAGTGTTTGGCTTGGCAGGCCGGTCAGGATGCTGCCTCATAAGCTTGGTAATGGCTGCCCCCCTTTTAATTTGTTTGACCTTGACGACAATAATTTATGATATGCACTGCAGCGTTGTCATCGTTCTTCTCCTGATTCATAAACAAAGCACTTGGCCTGGCTTCCTCCTCCACTCCCGAGCTCGGGGCCTTCTTCAGTCCACTGTGGCTGCCCGGGGCACAGGCAGGGCCGAGTGCTGGTCGGGGCTCCCTCTGAGGCACAGACGGGGGGCCCTTTGGTGCTGCCTAGGGCTGGTCCCTGAGGTCTCCCTGTGCCAGTTCCCAGGGCAGGCTCCTGGGCGCCCGGATGAAGGCTGGAAGGCAGCAGAGCAGGACTGGCCAGCCTGGGTGCAGGCCTGGGGGCACCGCGGGGAGGGGACCAGGTCTTCAGAGCCCCCGAAGGGCCCTGGGCGGGGTCTCCAGCTGGCTCACCGCTGCCTGGTTCCCTCTCTTGCAGAGGAGCCCACGTTCCGCTGTGACGAGTGTGATGAGCTCTTCCCGTCCAAGCTGGACCTGCGGCGCCACAAGAAGTACACGTGTGGCTCCGTGGGCGCCGCGCTCTACGAGGGCCTGGCTGAGGAGCTCAAGCCTGAGGGCCTTGGCGGTGGCAGCGGCCAAGGCCACGAGTGCAAGGACTGTGAGCGCATGTTCCCCAACAAGTACAGGTGCCGCCACCTCCCCTCAGCCCCTCCCCTCAGTCTCC
>PVKV010033312.1:0-18873 GCA_004027835.1 Alouatta palliata
GAGGGAGACGGGGAGGGAGGGAGAGAGGAATGGAGGGAGAGGGAGAGAGTTACGGGGAGGTATCACATGCCTTTAAATGACCAGATCTCCTGAGAAGAGGGAGTCAGGGAGCTCACTCATCACCAAGGGGAGGGCTCTAGCCATTCATGAGGAATCCGCACCATGATGTAACCACCTCGGATCAGGCCCCACCTCCAACTCCAACCCTGTGGATTACATTTCAACAGGATATTTGGGGTGGGGGGCAAATGTCCAAACTGTATCACCACCAAGCCCACATTTGGGGTGTGCCCTGTGTGTGCACTGTGGATTGTGGGGTGCTGTAGTTCAGTGAGTACCATGGGCTCACAGCCTTTTTCCTGGATGGGTTTTGCTGGGGGAGTCGTATTTATTTTGAGGCGGGCTGCTGCTGTGTTACTAGAGTCCAGGGTACTGAAAATAATGAGTCAGAAGCAGCCCCATTCCCCAGTCCTGCTGCCATCCTTTTCCTAACCAGTGGCTGTCTTTGTAGGATCCCGGCCTGACTTTGAGGAGGAAAGGGCTGCCTGGGAGCTGCCATAACCTCTGTGCTACAGCGCTTTCTATGGGGAGATGGTCCCTTGGGGGTCTGGGTGTGAAGGATAAGATGCCCACCCACCACCCACTCCGGGCACAGGTGGCTGGAGGGCTGCGACAAAGAGGAAGAGAGCTGCTTTCTAGAAGGATAGGAGGGTGAGGGGCCCCAGCAAGGAATGATGGGGTCTGAGGACAGAGGTGTCTGTGAGGAGGGGACTTACGACAGTCAGCCCCAATATCCAACTCTGAATGCAGATGGCTGGGCTATGATGGAACGCCCTCGCTGCCACCCAAACCCCCATTCACCGTCCACAGGTGCCAGCCTTGCCCAGGCTAAGGGACGCGGAAGGCATGGCCGTGCAGGACGAGCAGGGAGGAGAAAACCAACAGGGCGCCAAGCAGGTGCCCTTGGAATGAGAACCTCGAGGGAAGGTGCGCGGGAGGGCTCAGGCCTCTCAATTCTAGTTAGAAGCAGGTGGGAAGGTTGGGGGCCCAGGTGGGGCCACCGGGACAGGGAGATGGCAGGGTGTGAGGGAGGTGGACTGTGGTGACGCGCAGGTTCCCTCCCATCCAGAGGCCCCCACTGGCCCCCTTTGTCTTAGGACCTCGTGGAAGTGGCACCGTCTCCTGAGGAGGACACGCGATGTCCCCCAAGAGCCCGGGCGGGAATGCGATGAGGAGAGCAGCCCTGCAGGAGGCCTCACCCCTGCTCTGCCCACACCCCGCGCGGCCCCAGCTTCACACCCAGGCCCTCCGGGAGCTTTCCTGGGACCGGGTCTGGGTGCCGCCCACGCTGCAGGGGAGTTCGACTCCGTCCACCTCTGCGCAGCCCGATGCGAGGCGACCAGTGGCCCGTTACGTCTAAATTAAATAAACAGGGAAAGCGTTAATTGGAAGTCTCAGTGGCGCCCACCACACTTCAAGTGCCCCCAGCCCTCCTGGTCGTGGACGCGCGTGGGGCCCCGCGGATAGAGGCCGCCTGCGCAGGTCCTGAGCTGAGCAGGCTCGGGCCTTTCCTTCCGGGCCGAGGGACCGGCTTCGGACCCCCGCGGGCCCGGGGAACAGTGCGACCCCCAGCACCAGGCTGGGCGGGGCGCGGCGGCGGGCGGGGAGGGATCCGAGGGCCTGGCGCGGGGAGGCAGGTGGGAGGGGACGCACGGGGGCGGACGGGGTGTTCCGAGAGGGGAGGGACGCGAGCCGGGGCGGGGGGCGGGCCAGGGACGGGCGTGGGGCGCGGGGTCGCGGCGCCCGCGAGCGGGGAGGGGAGGAAGCCGGGCGGGCGGGGGCGTGACAGAGGCGTGGCCTGAGGGAGACCGCGCGCCTGGGGCGGGGCCTGTGGTTGGGGGCGGGGCCTGGGCGGGGCCGGGCGCTGTCCGGTGCTGAAGCTCGGCCGGGCGCCGCCGCAGGAGCGCGAGAGGCGCGGCGGGAGGAGCTGGCGGCGCGCGCCTCGCAGGGCCCGGGCTCAGCCGCCTCCCGCCGCCTCCCGCGCGACCATGGACTGACTGAGCGCCGCCGGCCAGGCCGCGGGGATGGGGCCGCCGCTCCCTCTACTGCTGCTGTTGCTGCTGCTGTTGCCGCCGCGCGCCCTGCCGGCCGCCCCCGCGTCCGTTCCCCGCGGCCGGCAGCTCCCGGGGCGCCTGGGTGAGTGAGGGGCGTGGGGGAGGGGCGCCTCAATGAATGAGTCGGGGGTGTTGTGAGAGGGCGCCTCAGTGAAGGGGTTGGAGGAGGGGCGCCTCAGTGAGGGGTTCGGGGGGATGGGCGCCTCAGTGAGGGGGTTGGGAGGAGCGACGCCTCAGTGAGGGGTTCGGGGGGATGGGCGCCTCAGGGGGTTGGGGGAAGGGCGGCTCTCGGCGAGGGGCAAGCAGGGAGAGCGCCTCAATAAATGAGTTGGGCGAGGGGGCAGGGGCGCCTCAGAGTGAGGGGTTCTGGGGGAGGGGCGCCTTTATGAGGGGCCGTGGGAGGGCTTCCTAATGAGTAGGTTGGAGGCGTGGGGGGAGGGGCACCTCAATGAACGAGTGGGAGGTCGGGGAGAGGGGCGCCTTGGTGTGTGAGGGGGCGGGAGGAGGGGCGCCTCGGCGAGTCAGTGGGGGCGCGCCTTAGCGAGCGCGTGTGGGGCTCCGGGGTCTCGGGGTTCCAGCGCGCCACCCCCAGCTTTGGGTCGCAATCCCTCGCCCGCGGGTTGCGAGCTTCTCTGTCCTCACTCTGGACTCGGAGCACGTCTCCCGCCCCTGCCTCAGTTTCCTCCCCGGCGCCGCCTCCTGCCCCTCTCCCGGCTCCTGGGCCTGGCGCCCCGGCCCCGCCACTCTGCGCTGCCCTGGCCCCGGAGCGCGCGGCCCTGGTTCGGCGTGGGTGCGCCCCTCGCTCGTGTTCGCGCCGTGTGTGCCGCCAGGGGCCGGGCCTCGGGTGTCCCGATGCACCCGCTTCTACCTGGGTCTCCTACAGGCCCCGCGGGCAGCGCCGCGGAAATCAGAGGACATTTTTCCTCCGTGGCAGCCGCGGGAGGAAAGGGAGGGCGGCAGCTTCACGGCAGCGAGGGAGTGGAAGCCGCTCCTTTCCCAGGCGGACGCCCCTGTTTTAAACCCGTAAAACCTCCAGTCCCCGGCACCTCCTTCCCTGCTAATCTTGTTTATTAAGAAGATTTACCATAAAGCCAATGTTTCCAGGCTACTTCAGGGCCAGAATTACACATGACAGGTTAGGATAATCGGTGTCCACGGGGCGCAGAAGCAAACGCAGGCAGCCGGGGCGGAGGGGGTCCTTTTCCGCTGCCCAGGGCCGCCTGCACCCACCTCAGCGCGGCTGGGCTCCGGCACCTTCCTCCTGGCTTCTAGGCCCATCTGGTCTCCAGTAGTGCTTTATCGTCAAAATCCCAAATAAACAAAAACTGCAGAGAACCAGGTGTCTTGACACAGCCTCCTGGGTTGACGCTCCCCTCCCTCAAGCCAGAGTCCCCTGAATTCCTCCCTTGCTGTGCGGTCTCCTCACACTCCCTAACCTGCTTGTCTCTGTTAGAGGGAGCACAGGCGCTGGAAAAGGAGGTTCTTGCCCACCTGCCTTGGAGTCCTGGGTGGGGGAGTGTGGTGTGCTTGTCCTGTACCTCTGGGATGTTGCCCAGTCACTGTGACCCCAGGGCCCGGGTGAAGCCCTCACCCTTCCATGCTGGAGCTCGGGTGAGTCCTGCATGGGAGGCTTGGGCGCCTTGTTCACTCTGGCTCCTCCTGGTGCCTTGCTCCAAATCAGCAAAGAAGGCCAAGCTGTGCACCAGTCCGCTCTTGCTGGGGTTGTATTCCTTCCTCCATCTGGCTTGACCTGGCCAGTCACCTGATGGGAGAGTCCTTTGCTCCGAGGCCAAATGCCGCCTTTCACCTACACATGAAGCACACGGGCGTCAGGCATCCCAGGGAAGGTAGGTTATTACGGCGTGAGCTGGTTCTTAACTGCTTTCCTTGCTGTTGCAATGGCCAGTTAACAGCATTCTTTGAAAATCACAGAGAAAGTCAGAAAGATGGGGGGTAGCTGAGAGAGGGAGCAAAGGAAAACCCAAAGATGGAAGTGCATGAAGAGAGGAAAGCTGCTAAGCTGAATGATAATGCCTAATGTAGCAATGTTATTTTGGCTACCAGCAAAGTTGACTCATATAATTAAAACTGGTGCCATGTTTCTCTCGGCTCTGATCACGGTGTCACTGACAACGGAAGGCTCTGTCGTAGGAGACTTCCGGACACACTCATTCTGTAGGAAAACATTAAGGATGCAGACATGGTTAGAATTGTTTCGAGGGCTCCAGGTGAAAGGCATCACCTACATTCTTATGTAATTGGAAACCACCCCGGCAGTACAGACAGAGTGAGATGTGTGCGTGGTCTTCCCATCGCAGGACCCACCTTGGTGCAGAATGTGGCCACGTGTGAGCTGCCTGTGTTTCCTCCCCCGTGTGCCATCTTCACTCAGTATTGCTGCCATTTTGTCAGAATACAGTCCGTGGAGAATGCAGGCAGAAGCTCGCTTACCTGTGGGAGACAGGTCCCGCCAGTGTTCTTCCTCTTCTGTCTGGATCTTTTTTGGCAATGGACACACCAACTACATTCTTCCAAATAATGACGCTCAATTAAGGATGCACAAAGCGATCTTAAATCTAGCCCAGCTGTGCCATTTGTAATCTGTTTATTTACCTGCTAACATTCAACTTCAGTTGAGGCCTCCAGATCACATGTGGTTCAAGGAGATCCAGGTTTTTGCTCTTCTGTTACATCAAAAAGCCTTGTAGGTTAGAACTGGGGGTTGATGTTAACGAGACCTAAAGACCAATCGTTTTTATATAGGACGCCTTGACTCGAGCAAGGAGTCCTTCTCACACAGACAGTGAGGGAGCTCTTGATTGAGACCCAGGGTCGATAACTACCGTCTCTGAGTTTATTTTCATGGCGTTGAGCCGCACTCCGTGATGCTGACTTATTTCCAGAACAGCTGTTGGCAGCACCCCGTGCTAGTGGAAGTCTCACTGCTTCCTCTCCTCAAAGGACACTCTTTTCCCCTAATTTATTTAGTTTCCTGTCCTCCCATCACCCACTCTGCCTGTTCCTTTCTGGTCAGAAGGGCTCCCTTATGGCATTAATTAATTATCTGTGAGACCATTATTGAAGCTGAACACCGGAACATGGCACTCTTTCTAGTAACACTTTTCAGCTTTGCTTGTAGCCAAAATAACATTGCTGTGTGAGGCAGGGCTGTTCGGACAGCCTGAGGGTCTTTTCCATATGCTTCAGTCTTTGCGCTTTCCTCCCCACCCGCCCGCCTTTCTCTGTGATTTCAGGGCATCCTTTGTGCAGGTCTCAGTGCTTTTTCCTCAAGTTTAACTTGAACGTAAGCCCTTGTTAAGGGCTTTAAGCTGTTCTTCAGTTACATGGAAGCTGACTTGTGAACCTGCTCAGGTCGCCGCTATGTTTAGGGGGCAGTTTTATAAAGGCCCCCCTTCCTTTTGCTAAAGAAGCACAACTTCCGTTTGCCAATGATAGCCTTTCATGCAGATTTTGCTTGGAGAATCCAGATTCACAACCAGTGGGCGCACCTGGCTGTGAAGACAGGAGATTGTTCATTTTGCTCCTTTGTTTTGGCCTTCCGATTTGCCTACACAGACTTTTCATTCACCAGGGAGCCCACACGGAGCTGAGAGGCAGAGCTATCAGAGCAGGACTCTGCTGGCTTTGTGAAGGAGATGGCGTGATTGTTTATTTTTAAATCAAAGGATCCTTACTGCCACAAGAGCACAAATCTATCTTTACTTCTTGGGGTCTGGAGCCTTTGATTTCAATTGGTTGGATGGTAATGAGCAATCTGCCCCTTCCACCAAGAAGAGCCCTGTGCCTTGCACATCTGTGAGCTTCTCTGCCTGTTGTTCCCCGCCTCTCCTGCTCGGTCTCCATCAGCCTAAGGGCTGGTGTTCTAGGGAGAAGGAATGGGGCGCATTGTAAATTCTAGGCTTCAGGAAGAAGGAGGTGCCAGACAATGGGCTCACCCATGAAGCTAGATTCAGGAAGTGGGATGTGGGGTGTCAGGCTCGGAAGGGATGGGCAGGGAATGGAAGAGCTTTTAAAATGACTTCTTCTCAGTGCTGAGCTTAGCTGTGCGTTTCAGCATCTGGCAGCTCTTCTTCCAAGCTGATTTGTTTTTGTACCTGGTGATCAAGGTCAGCGGTGCCTGCCAGGGAGGTGGGGCTGGGCAATCATTTTGTTATAGTCCCCTTTCTGCTTTACTCCGATATGGTGTTGGGCCCCATCATGGCACACAGTAGGAGTCTCTGTGTGCCAAGAAATGTGTACACATGTTGCGTCTCCAGCTTCCTGTGAAGAACAGGACTGTCGGCACAGGGTACATGGGAGGCACAGGGTACATGGGACCGAGGTTGGGTGGTGGTGTGATATGCAGCCCAAGGCCCCATCTTCTGATAAACTCTGTGATAACATTGATTCTTTTATGTGACAGTAATTTCTGCGTTCTGGGTTTGTTTTGTCCTAGCGTTCATGCGGTATTACCTAATTTTTGGATGCAGTTACTCATCCACTTTTCTTTAGGTTTTGAAAGTGAAGAATATGGGACTAGGAAGAGGAGTGAAGCCTCAAGGAGAGACAGGGGTCAGCTAAGCTGTCATCAGATGAGATCTCATTAAGAAAGTTCCACTCAGTGCACCTGGTTTTGTGGGTGAGCGGTGACCACTGCCTCTTGGAGGGTTACCTTAGAATTTCTGTTTCCTTATGAAAAAGTGTTTGTAGCCAAATGTGGCCCAAACTAATAATAGCTCTGTGGCGTTGGGTGACAGATATCTAAGATATGCCTGGGTATGCACAAATATTACTAGTTTAAGGGTTTTTTTTTTTTTTTTTTGACATGGACTCTCACTCTGTCACCGAGGCTGGAGTACAGTGGTGCAGCCATGGTTCACTGCAGCCTCGAACTCCCAGGCTCAAGCAATCCACCCGTGTTAGCCTCCTGAATAGCTGGGACTACAGGTACACACCTCTGCACTAGGCTAATTAAAAAAAAGTTTTGTCTTAGTTTGGGTTCATGAATAAATATGATAAGTAAAAAAAGAAACAACAAAATTTTTTTAAATGGATACTTTTTTTTTTTTTTTAGACATGGGGTCTTGCTGTGTTGCCCAGGCTGGTCTTAAACTCCTGGCCTGAAGTGATTCTTCTGCCTTGGGTCCTCAAAGTACTGGGATTACATGCATAGCCACTGTGCCTGGCCAGTTTTAAGGATTCTTTGTGTGTGGAGAGGTGAAGAAAAAGCTTAAGAAATGGCAGAAAGGGTTTTCATCCAGCTGAATCCCAAGAGACAAAGGCCAGATGAGCCTTGGCTAACTAAGAATCTCTCTTATCTTTTCTGACAAGATGTTCCGCTTCTCAGAGAAAGCAAACAGCTGAATTCACGGCAGATAACCCTCCACACCACATAAAAGCACCTGGCAGCTCTTTCCACATTAGTCTAAATTGACCTTCATAAATGTAGACCCAGCTGGACGTATTTTTTTAAATCTTAGTTGATAGAAGGCCAGAAAACCTGAGAAGCAGAAAACAGTCAATCCACTTTTCTGCTGCTTGGAAGCAGTGTGGAAGCAGAGTGTGTTGAAGGAAGGACGTTTTTTTCTTTTAATTCCTGTTATCTCTTAACCACTCTGCCACAGCCACTGTTTATCTGTAACAGGAAGTAAAAACGGGTGAGGCTCCCTTGGAAACACCTGCTCTGCACATTTAAAATACCTTTTTTGTTTGTCAGCCTGCCTCATGAGGTTGTTAAGTGGGTGGCTCTTGCAGGCAGCTGGAAAACTGGCCCTCGGATTTTTGAGGTGCATTTGTCTTTAATGGCCTCCGTGTGTAACGTAAACAAGAGAGATGATGAGTGTTTGGTGACAGTTACTCAGTGTTAACTCTCATCTCTGGAGGTGGTAAGAGGGCATTTCACTTCCTCTGTTTTTGTCTGTTCCCTCCGATAGTCCTAATTGGGATTCAGAAAACCAAAAACCAAGGACATTCCCTGGGTAGCATCAGGACTAGGACTGTCTCTTGTGAGGGTGATTCAAGGCCATGGCAGGTGACAGGGGATGAACTCATAGTTACAAAACAGACTGTGGAGCTTTCTTTTTAAAATTTAATTTTAAATTATCATAAAGTAAAATGGAGTTTTCTCTTTTTGTGTCCTGTGTTACATATAGATTCAGGTGGCCACCTCCTCTGTCAGGATATGGGTCATTCCATCACTCCCAAAACTTCCCAGTGTGCTCCCTCACAGTGACAGCCTCTCCTATCCCTGTGCCTCTGGATACCCCCAACTCTTGAACCCCTGAGCCTTGCATGTGCACTGACATGTATTCCCCAGAATAACCTGTATAGGTATTTCTGTCTTAAGTTTAAAGATAGAAAGACTGAGGCTTGAAGTGATTAAGGAATGTTCTATGGGACACCTGGCGGCTAGATAATGGCACTGGGATGGGGTCCTAGGTCTCTGGAGCCTCTTTTTTCTCTCACTGGTCATCCCAGGATGGGCCGAGGATTCTACGTGCTGTCAGAACCCGCCTCTGGCTCCACAGAACAAGGATACCTGTCTCGTTCTTACAGGAGTGGGGATCATTTCACTTGTCAAACTGTCTTTCTCTTCAGAGCTTCTCAACCTCACGCTGTGGAGATTTTAAAATGCTCTTTGGCACCAGCAGGGGATTGATTTTCTGAGTTGGGTTTTGTTTTGGGTGTCAGATTCGAATATTTGGTGTGCCTCTCTGAGGGAATTTTGATGTTTGGAAATGGATGACTTATTTTTGGAGACTTTTGACCTTCCCATAATGGTAGGGAATGAAAATACCTCCAGGAGGCTTCACTACTTGATATGTCCATAAAAATTTTATGTTCAGAGTGGTTGCTGGGCTTCTGTCAGGTTTTTAAAAATGGGGCGACAGAAACACCAAAGAAGCGAGCTCTCATCTCAGACTTGTCAAAACAAAAACCCACTTCAGAATAGGGGATGAGAGAGGAATTACTTTCCTAAGAAAATTTTAAGAGTAGGTTCTGTTTTGGTTTGATGTTTAGAGTGGCAAGCAGGCAGAGGGGTGGTTCAGGGACTCCTTATTCTTTTCTGAACTATGCTGGTGGGAGGAAAGAGTAGAAGTTTCTGTCATGTGACATGGGTACTCTGTCACCAGGCGGTTCTGAAAGCTCATTTTGAAAAGGTTTCTGATGTAGTATTCTGTATACAGCACAAAGGTCTGTTTGTTTGGTGGAAGGAATTTTCAGAAGGAAGGCTGACCTGGTTTCCAAAGGAAGAGGACTTCATATTAATCGCACAGGTGAATTCTGGTTCCAACTGTGAAATACATTCAACTTGTAAATGGTTGGAACAGCTAATAAAATTGGCAATCAGAGGCTGATGCTTTTTCCATTTTGAGCCGTGATTTTAATCCAGCTCAAAGCAGCAGTTAACCTGTGGTACAATTTGAAGCTGACCCCACAATGTGTACATTCTCTGAAATAGCCGCTCTTCTAGCCGATCCAGCTGTGCACACCAGGACAAGCTCCATTTCTTACCTGGAGGCAGGGGATGGAACGTGGGCGAAGCAGTGGCAGGAGCAGCTGTCTGATGACTTCCCACCTCGAGTCCATTTTGTCCCTCTTTTACCTAGAGTTCTTAAATCTCTTTCTCTGCTTTGCCTGAAAACAGGCCAAGGTTTAAGTAAGTGGCACCCATTTTTGTGGCGGAAGCCTTGCAGCATCCACGTGCCTGCTTTGTTATGCTGTTCTGGTCCTTGATTCTATGCAATAGCCAACATGAAATTATGATCAGTTAAGGTAACATAAATTGGGCTTTTTCACTTAAATGGAAAGAGTATTCTAGCAGAGTCAGAAACTGCAGTTGATTTCTGCAAATATGGTGGGGAATATTTGGATATGTTTCAAAAGCACAAATTAAATGACTGTACTGAATGATGAAGAAAATGAAAAACCTTTTCTCCTTTGGAGACTTTTATTTATTTATTTTATTTTATTTTTTTAAACTGTAACAATCTTTTGGCAGTGCACAGTGGCTCACGCCTATAATCTCAGCACTTTGGGAGGCCGAGGTGGGCTGATCATCTGAGGTCAGGGGTTTGAGACCAGCTTGGTCATCATGGTGAAACCCCATCTCTACTAATAATACAAAAATTAGCTGGATATAGTGGCAGGTGCCTGTAATCCTAGCTACTTGGCTTGAGGGGCTGAGACAAGAGAATTGCTTGAACCTAGAAGATGCAGGATTCAGTGAACCAAGATTGTGCCAGTGCACTCCAGCCTGGGTAACAGAGGGAGACTCTGTCTCAACAACAACAACAACAAAACAAAATAAAATAAAATAAAACAGAAGTGGGACTTAAGGGAACAATAGGAGGAGACGGAGAAGGGAGCCAAGGGTCAAAAAACCATTTATCAAGTACTGTGTTCCTTATTTGGGTGACAGGATCATTACAGACCCAACCATCGGCATCACTCAATACACCCATGTGACAAACCTGCACATACATGTACCCTTGAACCTATGAATTGTTTTTTTTTTTTTTACAGACAGGGTCTGGCTCTGTAGCCCAGACTGGAGTACAGTGGCACAGTTGTAGTTCACTGTAACCCTGAACTCCTTGGCTCAAGTGTTCCTCCCCGCTCAGACTCCTGAGTAGCTGATACTACAGGTATGTGTCACCATGCCTAATTTTTTAATTCTTTGTAGAGACAGAGTCTTGCTGTTTCCAAGGCTGGTCTTGAACTCCTGGACTCAAGTGATCCTCCTTCCTTGGCCTCCCAAAGTGCAGAGATTATAGGCATGAGCCACCATGCCCAGCCCCTAGAATCTAAAAAAAAGTGACTTAAATAATATTCATACAAATTTCTTACAAGTTTGAGTAGAAAGTATAATAAGAGATAGTTCATACCCTTTTATAGATATGCTAAACACTTTCTTTTAAAATGTTTTATTATGTAATATTTGATAAATGCAAAATTCAGAGCACGTTTTTTAGTATACTTGGCATGTCTAGATTGCACTGTTTTTAAGTGCCTGAAGTTTGGTCTTGTCAACGAGCTTGCTGGGTGGGTGTTGTTCCCTTTGCTCTTCTGAAGTGAAGTGAGTGGCTGGCTGGCTTGCTTTGCCCTCTGGCCTGCAGGGTAAGGGTGGGCAGTCTTGCTCTGTCCATCTTCCTGGCTTCTGGGGAAGGCAAGGGGAGAGGGAGGTGGCCGGGGTGCTGGGTCTGTGTTAGGGCCCAGTGCACTCTTCAGAGTTTGCACAGGGCCCTTTCCCTTACTCCACCCACTTAGGGTTGTGTCAGATTCCCAAGGGGAGACCCATGGGCTCTGGATGGACCTTGTCCCTGTTGTCACATCCGATACTTGGGGATCCTTGGCTCTGGTGGACCTCATTCCTGGGGTCATGTCCCATCCTTTATCTGTCTCTTATCAGGTTACAACAGTCTTCCTCTTAGAAGAAATGAAGACAAGGTGAGCATTCACTTTGCTGTTTGGACCTTCTTAGGAGCCCTCAGTGTTGTTTAGGCCCCAAGCTGTTTGTGGCATCTGGCAGGGTTGGGAGCCCTCACTGTTGTGTAGACCCCGTGCTGTTTGTGGCAGTCGGCAGGGTTGGGAGCCCTCAGTGTTGTGTAGACCCCGTGCTGTTTGTGGCAGTTGGCAGGGTTGGGAGCCAGATACCCTGTGCATTTCCATCTTGCTCCAGAACCTCTATCTTTACCACTGGCTGTCAGCCATGGCTCCCCTTGCTGTGTTGCCTGTTCCTTATATTCACTCAGATCAGCAGCATGTTACTCCCTGGAGGCCTCTGTGGGAGGGGTAGGCAGAGGTGCTGGTGGGAGGTTCCTCAGCAGTCCCCGGTTCCCTGTGGAAAGCCCTGGTGGTACAGGCTGTGGGTTCTGGGGTGTGTCCTGAGAGGGCCTCTCATGTTTTCAGCCCTTTTTTCTGGCTCACACCTGTTCTGGAATAATGTGCTTTAAAAAGGCTTTGAGAAAGAGTTGTGTGGAATAGAGAAACTGTGATGTCAGAAGGGGAACTTTACCGAAACGTTTGTTTTTGTAGAACCAGTGTGGTCTGAAAATGGCTTCTTCTGCACAAGCCTGGCAGGGTCACTGTGCAGGTGCCCCAGGCCAGCAGTGCCTGGCTGTGAGTGACTCGGTGTGTTTGCAGACACACAGCTCTGTTTGAGTGACCACACCAGGGGACACACCTCACCCAGACCTGGGAGCTCCTGCTCCCTGCTTGTTTGGGTAAGAGGCAGGCTCTTCCAGAGGAGAAAGTCTTCACGGCACATGGAATGGGGATGTTGCAAACTCAGAGAACATTTTTTATATGAGGTTTTCATTGCTGTGAGTTTAAGAAGAAGGAAGCATTTTGAGCACTTGAAAAAGGAAACATTTGTAAGTGGAAATATTTTTAAGAATAAAGAATAGATTCTTGGTTTAGTTTTCTATAAAACAATACTTATTTTTTAATTTTTCTTGTAATTTTTAGTGATACTGAAATTATTTTTGGTTATACCTATTTTGTCTCTTGGGAAGTAAGATGTAGTTCTCAAGAGATATGTTGATTTAGTGCCGTTCTGAGAAAATAAAAAGGTGTAATTGTGCTAAAAATTTGGGTACTTATGTAGATATGCCTCTTTTATCCTCCACAGGTTCTGAGGGGGTGGAATGTAGATGTAAAACCTGGCTGGGTGCAGTGGCTCTCGTCTGTAATCCAAGCACTTTGGGAGGCTGAGGTGGGAGGATCCACTGAGGCCAGGAGTTTGAGACCAGCCGGGGCAACATAGGTCAACTCTGTCTCTACAAAAAAAATGTAGAAAATTAGCTGGGCCTGGTGGCACATGCCTATGGTCTTAGCTACTCAGAAGGCTGAGGCAGGAGGATCACTGGAGCCCAGGAGTTTGAGGCTACAGTAAAAAGTAAAACCCATCTTAGGTGGAGGGTGGGCGGTGGCTAGCCAACTACACTGTTGACAATATCAGTCAATAGTAAATGCTAAAAAGTGACATGTTTTGTCTAAGTTGGTACTTTTAAAGAATATATAACATTTCTTTAATGATTGATTTTTTTTTCATAGCACTCTGAAAGAAATGAGATATTCAGGGTAAGTTTAAAGTCAAGCACTATGAAAAAAAAAGAATGTCTCAGATTATTACAGGTAGTTTCACATAAGATAACTTGTTTGATAAAGATTGTAGATGAAATGAATTCCAACTCCAAAATCAAAGCCTCGTTTTGAAAGATTCTACCCATGTGTGGGTATATTGTTAGCATGTTCCAAATGTTGAAATAGTTCTTCCAGGCTATTAAAAGAGGCTACTTTCCTGTGTAAAATAAATGAAGAAAGGGAAGAAAAATATGTCCTTTAAAGAAAGGATGGAAGTCCTTTAATGGAAGTATTTTAATTTCCAGCCTGAAGGAGAAAAGGGAGAGTAGTCTGGTGGTGGCCAGTTCTGCCATGTAAATCAGTGGCTCTCACCTGGTGTTTCTGCTGCTGGGATTAGGTGGGTGGTGGACAGGGACACTGTTCGACATCCTGCAATAGGTGGGACACTCCACAGAGCCACCCACCCAGTGTGCCAGCAAGGCCCATCTAGCAGCCCAATGCATGTGGAGGAAGCTTCCAGGCATGCAGTTCTCACATATAGGAGAGGAAGAATTTGGCTTAAATTATGGCAGAACAAACTTTAAAAGAAAGAAGTATTGGTGCCTTCCATGCCACCTTCTAGTCTGGCTAGAGTAATTGCCACAACTGAAAATCTGATCCTATCGCTCTTCTGCCAGAGCTGCCCCACACATAACCTTAGGAACAAGGCCTAAGCCCTGGGCAGGGCTCTTGGGGCCCCTGCTGGCAGGAGGCTTCTGCCTCATCCCCCTTGTGGCCTCTCCTCTCTGAGACTCACCAGGTGGTATGTCAGTGACTGATGGCGCAACCAAGAGAAATGTGCATTTATTTACCAGATACGTGTTCTTATTTAAAGTTATAGATATGCTCCACTAAACTCATTGTATGTTTACTATAAAAAGTTTAAAACAAACTTAAGAGAATGAGAAACATTACATTACTAATGATTAAAATATTTTGCTGAAGATACAAAAACTTTGCATTCACTAAAATTTTTATTAATGTGATTAATAACATTTTAGATACTTATTTTTAAATGTCTTTAATCTGGACAGCTTCAAACTATGGTTATTTGCTGTCTCAATGCACAATATGTGCTGAGAACAGTGCTCATCACTACTGATAATATGCATAAACTTATAATTGAAAAAGTCCAAAGAATGATTTTTAATCTTTCTGGTTGCCTTCTTCTGGGTCTAATTAAATTGTGATGCTTTCCACTTCAAAATGTGTCTGAAGAAGAGCTCCCACTGGAAGTACAGACTTTTTTGTAATTGTGTTATTAACAATCCATGATTTCTTTCTAAGAATCTTTTCAAATCTTTGGATTACTTTTTGTTAAAATGGGTCACCTAATCCATAAGTCTCTTCACAGGCCTATGGATACTGCAGCATAGTTGGAGAATGGCACAAGGGTGCCCACTCTTCTGGCAGCAGACCCCAAGAGGCTGTTTGCTGTGGGGTCTCGTGGGGCTCCAGCATTAGCCCATATATCAGGCTTAATTTTTAGAACCATCTAAGGGTGGGCATATCTCAACATATATTTTCAGTAATTTTTGCTGAATTAATGAATAAATCAATTATAGACTTTCAGAGCTGGAAAAGAGTCCCTGGTCCAGTTTCATTGATTCATGAGTAACTTCTACATAAGGACATTCAGACCCAGGCATGAGCGGTGACTTGCTGTTGGCCTTCCTGGACAGAGACCCCAGCTCTTGGTTGGTTGGTCGGTCTTCTAGGAAAGAACCCCAGAGACGTGAAACTGGTGAGCACTAGCAGTTAGAAAGGAGACATGGTCACTCCTCCAGATCCTGTCTTGCTCTGTTACTCTAGGATTGAAGACCCCTATGCTGACTCTTTATTTTTAAAATTGATACCAAAGAAAGAATGACTTTTCACAAGTAACATAATCTTTTTCTGAAAATTGTTTAACTTCATCTGAAAATCTATTCTTGGCTCATCAGCTCCCACAGTTGATGTTTTCTGCATTTCTAGGAAGCAGATTCCCTTTCCTATCCCCACTCCATTTCTCTGAACATCTTGAGTTGTTTAGCTGGGTAGAAAGTGTTAAGTGACATACAAAGAAATGTTGATGATCAGATGAGGCATCTGTACCAGAGGATGATCATTAATTCCTATTGAGTATTATTATAAAAGTAAAATGAGGGAAGAAAATACATTACTGTGTGCCTTGGAAGACTCTTGTCCATTCATCATGCATCATGCTAACATGTCTTTTAAATTTAGATTCTTAGTCTAAGAACATTTTAAAACGAGTTAACAACTATTCTTCAGCTTAGAAAATGTCATAGAGTAAGAATTATTTATTTAGTTAGGATAAAATGTAAATCATTCAGAAAGTATAAACTCATACTTGCAAGCTTACTATACTGACAAAATCAGTGGGCTGAATAATATGTATTATGGTCTCATCTTTATTTAGAAAGTGCTGTTTCTATATCAGCTTAATCGTTTTCTACTGAAGAACAAAGTGAAAAACAATTTCAGTGGCAAAGATCTCTGAATTCTGTGTCCAGTAATGGTGGACTGAGGGAGGGAATGACCCTCCCACCGAGAACAGATCTGGACAAAATGTACGAAATATACAAAGGATCACAGTGATGAGTCAGAGGGCAGAGACCCAGGAGAAGTGCAGGGGATGTGGCAGTTAGGGTCACTGTTTTCCAGAGGTGTCAGGCCTGGGAGAGCTGTTGGGCAGGGGTCCCTGGTATGCCTCAGAGACTTGAGTTAGTACCCAGCAGGCTGCACCCAGAAAGCGTTCAGCAGACAGAGCTGCCTTTGTAGCACAGAGCTGGCCCTGTGCCTTGGTGGGTCAGGGCTGTCAGGGCTGCTGGAATCGTCAGCCACCAGATGGGGCAAAGTGGATCTTCTGTGGAGGAGGTAGCATAACTAGAGCCTCAAGTTAACCCCACAGTTGTTTGCATCACTACCCAGTACCAAACAAAACATTTTGAGGGGATTTCAGATGTTTATCCTCTTCAAGTTCCTCTATCTCACTGTGAATGAAGAGGATCAGGTTTCCACCCAACTAGACAATCAGCCAGAGAAACCTCTTTTCAGAACATTGTACTGAATACCTACTATGTGACTGAATACCTACTATGTGCTAGTCATTGGACTTGCAAACATGGCAAGAAAGAGTCCGTGCCCTCTAGAACCTTCCCTGCTTTCCAGAAGTTCTTGAATCTTTTCTAATTTCTAGAACAGTCCCTGCGTTTTAGAACCTTCTGTGCCTCCAGAAGCTCACTAGGACCTTTTTCTTTTCAGGGCACTTCTAGTGCTTGTCATATAGTAGAATTTCATTAGGTTAATTCACTTAATAACTGTAGAGAATTTTCCATGCTATACATACTGTTCTTGGCTTGGGAAACTCTTGTCTCCATGCGGTGAGACTTTAGTTCTTGGCTTGGGAAACTCTTGTCTCCATGTGGTGAGACTTTAGTGAATAAATGCACCATTTTTATTCCATAGATATTTATTTTGTTGTATTTCCTAATTTTTGCCAAGAAATGATAACAGCAGCTATGAAATTGGCTGTTATCTTTTTGGATCCTTAAGAAATAGGTGCTTTTTTTTTTTTTTTTTTTTTTTGATGGAGTCTCACTTTGTTGCCCCGGCTGGAGTGCAATAGTGCAATCTCGGCGCACTGCAACCTCTGCCTCCCAGGTTCAAGCGATTCTCCTGCCTCAGCCTCCCTAGTAGCTGGGATTACAGGCACCGGACACCGCACCTGGCTAAGTTTTGTATTTTTTTTAGTAGAGACGGGGTTTTACCAGGCTGGTCGGGAACTCCTAACCTCAGATGATCCACCTGCCTCGGCCTCCCAGAGTGCTGGGATTACAGGTGGGAGCCACTGCGCCTGTCCAGAAACAGATGCTTTTCATGAAGTGTGTCAACAAACGGCATAATTAAAAAAAAAAAAAGACAAGAACAAAAATGAAATTTCAGACAGAGTGAAATGAACTAAAGCAGAGCTGAAGATGCGCTGGTGGAAGTGCTGGGTGCGGCTCCGGCAAGCGCGGCAGCCACGGCGGCTGGGAGGGCTCCTGCGGGTGGCTCTGCTCTGCAGGGGTGGTCTTGGGAGCCGTGGGAGGTCGGAGATCGCCAGGTCCACGCACGTTTGTGTCTTTCCACAATGTCGGGCTTTTACGGCTGCTTCTAGTCTCAGTCACGAAAGCCGTGAGCTGCTCGGCGTTCCTGGGGAGGCGGTTGTCCCGGGTGCTTCCTGGTCCGGCCCGGTCAGATTCGGGGCTCCCAGGCACCGTCCGCAGCAGCGCGCGTTCACCCGCAAACAGATGCTACAGCCGCGGCGGTCCCCGGCAGACCAGGTGAGCGGAACCTCAAGGACAGCGCAGGAGAGCGGGTCAGCCCGCCACTCGGGGCACGGGGGACGCAGCGCGGGTCTTCAGTGGCGGGGCCGGCCGGGGATCAGAACCCAGCACGGGCGGGCGCGTCAGCTGAGGGTGGGAGCTGCCGAAGCTGCTTTGACGGCGCGGAGTCCGCCTGCGAGGACGGATGGTGGGAGGGTGCTCAGGGCGCTGGGTTCTGTCCTCATCCGCTTGGCCGCAGTCTTCGTCATGCGTCTGTTTGTTTATTCAGCGAAGCACCTGGTCCCGGTTGGCGGAGCGCGGTGGCGCGTGCGGTGGAGGCCTCCGAGGGCGTCCCTCACACCCGGGCGCTCTGTGCTCTGGGCGAGGACCCGCGGCCCCAGGCCAAGGAGCCGCCTCCCGAAGGACACGGAGCCCGGAACCGCGGGCTCTGGCTGCGCGCTCCCCGCCTGGCTGCCCGGATGGGGCCTGCGGGGTTGGAGGCGGCTCCGCGGAGACCCTGGGACCGGCCTCCTCCCGGCGCTGCAGCCCTGAGGGAGCCGGGGGCGGGGGCGGGGGCGGCTTCTCGGGGCTGCTCCCCGCGCCGGGGAAACACGGATGGAGGACTCGCCGAGGGAACGGGAGAGGAGACGCCTGGCGGCCTCAGCGCTTGAGCTCTGGGGTTCCCCGCGGGCGAGCAGCCAGCACGCGGGGCTGAGGGTGGGCAGGGGAGTGCCGCCCGCATTCCTGTCAGTCAGGCGGCCTCGCGCCCCGCGTTCCTGTCAGTCAGGCGGCCTCGCGCCCCGCGTTCCTGTCAGTCAGGCGGCCTCGCGCCCGGCGTTCCTGTCAGTCAGGCGGCCTCGCGCCCCGCGTTCCTGTCAGTCAGGCGGCCTCGCGCCCGGCGTTCCTGTCAGTCAGGCGGTCTCGCGCCCGGCGTTCCTGTCAGTCAGGCGGCCTCGCGCCCCGCGTTCCTGTCAGTCAGGCGGCCTCGCGCCCCGCGTTCCTGTCAGTCAGGCGGCCTCGCTCCCCGCGTTCCTGTCAGGCGGCCTCGCGCCCGGCGTTCCTGTCAGGCGGCCTCTCACCCCGCATTCCTGTCAGGCGGCCTCGTGTCCCGTGTTCCTGTCAGGTGGGTGGCCTGGCCCCCCGCGTTCCTGTCAGGCGGCCTCGTGTCCCGTGTTCCTGTCAGGCGGGTGGCCTGGCCCCCCGCGTTCCTGTCAGGCGGCCTCGTGTCCCGTGTTCCTGTCAGGTGGCCTGGCCCCCCGCGTTCCTGTCAGGCGGCCTCGTGTCCCATGTTCCTGTCAGGCGGGTGGCCTGGCCCCCCGCAT
>PVKV010033313.1:0-18843 GCA_004027835.1 Alouatta palliata
AAAAAAAAAAAAAAAGCAATGTGGAAAAGATTTCCTATTTAATAAATGGTGTTGGGAAAACTGGCTAGCCATATGCAGAAAGCTGAAACTGGATCCCTTCCTTATATCTTATACAAAAATTAACTTCAGATGGATTAAAGACTTAAACATAAGACCTAACACCATAAAAACCTTAGGAGAAAACCTAGGCAATACCAATCAGGACATAGGCATGGGCAAGGACTTCATCACTAGAACACCAAAAGCAATGGCAACAAAAGACAAAAATGACAAATGGGATCTAAGTAAACCTAAGAGCTTCTGCCAGTTCATTCTATCATTAGAGTGAACTGGCAACCAACAGAATGGGAAAAAGTTTTTGCAATCTACCTATCTGACAAAGGGCTAATATCCAGAATCTATACAGAACTTAAACAAATTTAGAAGAAAAAACAACCCCATCAAAAAGTGGGCACAGGATATGAACAGACACTTTTCAAAAGAAGACATTTATGCAGTCAACATATGAAAAAAAGCTCATCACTGGTCATTAGAGAAATGCAAGTCAAAATCACATTGAGATACCATCTCCTGTCAGTTAGAATGGTGATCATTAAAAAATCAGGAGACAACAGATACTTGAGAGGATGTGGAGAAATAGGAACGCTTTTACACTGTTGGTGGGAGTGTAAATTAGTTTAACCATTGTGGAACACAGGGTGGCGATTCCTCAAGGATCTAGAAATAGCAATACCATTTGACCCAGCAATCCCATTATTTGGTATATACCCAAAAGATCATAAATCATTCTATTATAAAGACACACACACACGTATGTTTATCATGGCACTATTCACAATAGCAAAGACTTGGAACCAACCCAAATGCCCATCAATGATAGACTGAATGAGGAAAATGTGGCACATATACACCATGGAATACTATGCAACCATAAAAAACGATGAGTTCACGTCCTATGCAGGGACATGGATGAAGCTGGAGACCATCATTCTCATTAAACTGACACAAGAACAGACAACCAAACACTACATGTTCTCATTCATAAGTGGGTGTCTAACAATGAGAACACATGAACACTGGGAAGGGAACATCACACACTGGAGCCTGTTGGGTGGTGGGGTGCTAGGGGAGGGATAGCAGGGTGTGGGGGGTTAGGGGACGGAGGGCATTAGGAGAAATACCTAATGCAGATGACCAGGTGATGGATGCAGCAAACCGCCATGGCACGTGTGTACCTATATAACAAACCTCCATGTTCTGCACATGCCCCAGAACTTAAAGTATAATAAGTTTTTTAAAAAAAGAATTAAAAAAAAAAAAAAAGCTACAGACTGGTAGAAAATAGTTTGAGTATATATCTGCATCCAGAATACACAAAGTACTCTTAAAACTCAGTAATTTAGAACATAATACAATTTTTAAATGAGCAAAAATTTTCAACAGAACATTCACCTAAGAAGATATGCAGATGACAAATAAACACAATGAGTACTCAACATCATTAGTCATTAGAAAAATGCAAATTCAAACCATAATGCAGTATTATTACACACTCCCTAAAATGTAAAAGATCGATAGTACCAAGTGCTGACAAGGAGGTGAAGGAATTGGAACTCTCGTACAAGGTTGGTGGGAATGTAAAACGGTACATACCATTTTGGAAAACAATTGACCAGTTCCTTAAAAAGTTAAATATACACCCATCATAGGATGTAGAGATACAACTTTTCTGTTACTAGGTATTTCCCAAGAGAACTGAATGCATAATTTTGTGCAAAGATTGTTACATGGGTGTTTATTGTTAACCACTAAATAAAAACAATCCAAATATCTGTTAAAGATGAAGAGATAAGCAAGTTATTGCAAATTCATGCAATGGAATATTGCATGGATAATCTCAAAGAATTATGCTAAGAGAATTCACACCCCTTCACCCCCCAAAATAGAATGTGCTGTTTCATTTCACATGTATAAAATTCTAGGAAATGCATACTAATTTATAAGGATAAAAACTGTATCAGTGATTGCTTTGGTTTGTGGCAGAGGGAGTGAGAAAAAATGTTGGGGGGAACTAATTTTATTATTTATTTATTTTTGAGATGAAGTCTTACTCTATTGCCCAGGCTGGAGTGTAGTGGCACCATCTCGGCTCAATGAAACCTCCATCTCCCAGATTCAAGCAATTCTCCTGCCTCAGCCTCCTGAGTAACCAGGATTACAGGTACCCACCACCACCCCTGGCTAATTTTTGTATTTTTAATAGAGACAGGGTTTCACCATATTGGCCAGGCTGGTCTCAAACTCCTGACCTCAGGTGATCCACCCACTTTGATCTCCCAAAGTACTGGGGTTACAGGCATGAGCTACTGTGCCTGGCCTGTTATTTTTTTAAGCTAGGGTCTCACTCTGTTGCCCAGGCTGGAGTGCAATGGCACAATTATGGCTCCCTGAAGTCTCAGCCTGGAGGGAACAATTTTAAAGGGGCATAAGGAGTTTTTGGAGCTGATGGGTATGTTAATTACCTCAAAGAGTATGTTTATGGATGGGTATGTTCATTATTTCAATTGTGATGGTTTCATGGGTGTGTATATATGTCAAAATTTATCCAATTCCACATTTTAAATCTGTGCAGTTTGTTGTACATCAATTATGGCTTGCTAAAGCTGGTAAAAATCGTTAATGTAATAAATATTAATTGCAAACTTTAAAAATTAATCTGATCATCACCATTAGCAGATGAGAAAATAGACTCTGATAATAAAGGGGCTGTTGTTCCTGAGCAAATCATAACATGAAGGCCATTTCTTGCAAATTTTGCTTGCTTTTTTGGGGGGGGGGCAGGGACAGGGTCTTGCTGTATTGCCCAGGCTGTAGTGCAGTGGCATGATCATGGCTCCCCGCAACCTCAACTTCCTAAGCTCAAGCCATCCCACCTCTGCCTCCTAAAGTACTAGGATTACAGGTGTGTGCCTCAGCACCCAGCTAATTTTTTAATGTTTTGTAGAGACAGGGATCTCACTATGTTGCTCAGGTGAGTCTTGGACTCTGGGTTCAAGTGCTCCTCTGGTGTCAGCTTCCCTAAGTGTTGGGATTACAGGCATAAGCCACTGTGCTCGGCTTATTTTGCCATTTTAAGATCTACTTTGTAAGATCCACTGCTGACCACCTGCATCAGTGTTACCTGGCATGCGTATTAAAATGCACATTCTTACTTTCTCAGTCAAGCTAGGTAAGTCAGAATCTCTCGAGAGGAAGATTAAGGATCTGCATATATAACAAGCCCCACAGCTGTTTCTTGTGCATGATAGCTGGAGAAACACTGGTTTAATAGACAGCTGGGTTGACTTAGCCTGTCCTTTCAGTTTTCATATATATTATTCTTTATTCCCATCTTCTAGATTTCTGCAATTGCAGTTGTGATTCTTAAGACATTTTTAGGAGATTATTTCCCTCCAACTGGCTATCTGTGGCTTTTTCATTGTTGGTTTGTTTTGTTTAGTTTCATATTTAATTTTTCTATTATTTTCAGTTTTGTTGTGACAAAAATTGTGGTCTCTAGAACATCTAATTTTTGAAATTTATTAAGGCTTCCTTTGTGGCATAATATGCTCTGCTGTCTAATTTTGTGGTTGTCAGTACTGACCAAATATTAGAATCACCTGGGAAAGTTTTTTTTAAATCACACCCAGAAATTCTGATTTAACTTCAAGTGGGGCCCAGGTAGAGGGAATAAAAACTCTCCTATATGATTCTAACGTAAAGATGTTTTAGAATTAGATAGAAGTGATGGGTGTGCAGTACTGTGAATATCCTGAATGCCTATGAATTGTACACTTTTCAATGAGTTTTATGTTGTGTGAACTTTACCTCAATAAAAAAAAAAAATCATTTTAAAAATAGTGCCTTGAAGGATTGTTCAGAAGGAAATAAGATTGTACCTCTACACTACGTAAGTTACACTGGCCACATGGGATTTTTTTTTCCCCCATTCTTACCTGAGGTTGTGTTACAAAAGCACATGCTGTTTGTAAACACTTACCAACAATGCAGAAATGAGAAAGGGGAAAGTGGAACTTGCCGTGGACAAGACCACAGGTCCACACTTTCGTTCCCATTGGTACGTCTAGGTCTGTTTCACAGGTCGTCTCGCAGTCCTGCAGGCTGAACCCGTCTGTCTGGGTGCCCGCGCTGCCTGCCTCCTGGGCACTCTGGTGCGACGTGAACTGATGAACGCTAGTCTGAGGTTCGGCGATCAATGAAAGAGACTCCTTTTGAGGAGGGGCTTCCATGCCTCCCATTCTGGGCACTTCCAGACTGCAGGAATTGCTGTCCTTGAGTCATTTTATTTTGTTCCGAGGCTAGTGCAAAGAGGGAGACAGGTGAGCACATGCTGGAGGGTGGGGACGGCTTGAGTCCAGGCACGGCTGCAGGTCCCGGCCGCCTGGCTTTCCCTGGCCGGAGAAGAACGAGCCCCAGCAGGCTGCGGGCACAGTCCCAGCTTACACAAGGCCTACAGCGCACGGCAGGGCCCCAGCGCCCCGCCTTTATTTTCACTTTTGTTCCCTCTTGCTTTTCAGCTTTGGAGTTCTTGTTAAGAGGGACTCGAACCAAAAGGTCATAAACATGACACCTGCATTCCCTTCCAATCCTTCATGTTTTTTTTTTAAACAAAGTTTACAACCTTTACTTTTTCCAACTGGAAAACCAGTTTTTCCAACACTTTCTAAAAAACAAATGATCCTTTTATCATATGCTGAAAGCCCTACCCATACATAACAAGCCCACTTCCGCATCTGACTCTGTTCAACGACCCTTCATTTACTCCCTAAACCGACCCTTTCCGTAACTCTCAGTGAAGAGGTAGCTTTAATAAATATATTCTCCAGAAATCTCCAGAACCTTCTCGTGGGTCACTGCGAGAGGTGCCGCCACAATGCAAACAGCACAGTAGCCGAGTCCTCCAGGTAGGCGCCAGGTGCCATCTGCGCAGACTGCGTGTGTGGCAGGCATTGAGTCAGAGGCGCTTCCTCACATGCATCCACTGTCTTGGCCAGAGCACACACGCCCCAGGGCCCGGTGGACAGGGCTGGTCCCAGCGTATGCACGCCACTTTCTGGGCTTCGGGGTGGTAGCCAGAGGCCACCCACAGCAGGAAGCCCACGCAGAGACCAGGGCCTCTTGTTCCACTCGGCAGAAACCCCAGAAGGAGTCAGGGGGCAGCATCAGAGCCTGAGTGCCTAAGGGCACAGCAGCTGCAGGCCACTGGCCAGGGCAAAAGAGAGTGGAGAGGAGGGAGCGCGTGGAACGACCCCGAGAAGAGGCTATTGTGTTTCAACCGGCGATTTTGAAACCAGGTTTTTATCCAGACCTCTGAGAGCTACATCCCCCTGGCCAGTCTCTTCCGCTGCAGAGTGCCCTGGTACTAGTGGTGCTGGAGGATAACCTCCAGGGCACGGACCTGCTCCGCGGTGAAGGCTATGTGGACACTGGGGGCCCGCTAGTGGGTACTTACCCAACCCAGCCACGGTCTTCTTTGGCGCTGGCAGATTTGAGGACCTAGCCTCCTTGATACTGACGGCCTGAAGGGGCTCCCAGGTGCTGGATGTCTGGCCTGGGCCAGGGAGGCACCCCGGGGAGGCGTCGGCAGGCCTGGGGCTGTGGGTCGGCCCTGGGCAGCTGCTCTGGGAGAGCCAGTCCATGCAGCCAAAGCTGGAGGGCTGCTGCTGCCACGAGCTGGGAAGGAGGAACGCCAGGCGGGGCTGGCCAGGCACGAGATCCACCTCGGCATTTATAAGCCCAGGAGGAGGCCCGGTTTGCATGGACGGCTAATGCCCAGATAAGCAGCACCTAATTGCCTTCACTTCAGAGGCACCAGGATTTTTCAATTTGACATTTTTTAATTGATACACATATTTTCAGGGTACATGTGATAAAGATTGTTTTAACTGTTAGTTTCTCGTCCCTTTTAACGCCAAGTTCAATGGATTTCACAGCTGTGAAGTTATAAAATATAGGGCCAGCATCATTGATCTAAACACAAGTTGGTATCTGAACTCAAATGTAACCAACAGAGCCAATTTGCAGGACCCAGTGAAAAATGAAATACAAAGCCCCTTGTTCAAAATTTTTTAAAATTTCAAGACAGTGACAACAGAGCAATAAATCCAGCACAGGCCCTTCTGAACAAGGGCCTGTGTGACTGGATGGTTGCATACCCATGATGACAATGATAAATCTTCATTATCGTTCTTGGAACTAAAGAGGAAAGTTTGGAGTAACATATAGAATATCTTTTGTGGATATTACTTCCTGGGGGTCACTGTACGGCTCTTTTGATATAAAGTAAGCAAAATCCCAGACCCAAAAATCCTCTGGAAAATAACCTCACCTTTAAAATTCTAAACGACTCATTTGTCATCATTGTAGAGGAGGAGAACAGTTTCTCAGCTGATCATGACCCATGCTTGTTGTGAGGTTAGAACCACCAAAGTTTCGTCTTAGAAATCATTCTTCTCTGACTATAAACCAGGGAAGGAGAACGCCAAGCCTAATGAATTAATTACCATTGTGTCTCCTGATGGAGATTAGAAAGTTAATTCTGTTTCTTTTTGTCTTTCTTATCAGAATGTGGAAATATAAATCTATTCTGTATAAGGCTGGATTCAATTTACCGAAATAAGCCTGAAGCCTTTGAACTCAGAGGGCCCAGGTGGAGAGATTCTGTTCATTATCTGTTCTCCTGCCTCCAGCCTGTGCCATAGACTCCAAATGGATAAAAGCTCATATAGAGAGGTTGTATTACCATGGAGTACAATATCTGTCAGATTTGGATAGAGGTGAACACAGGGGAGGAGAGTAAAGACAGCTGATTTCTGTCTCAGTGAGCACAACAAAAGGCAGACGAACCTGTCAGAGGACAGATGTGGACCCCAAAGTCTTGTTCCCGCAGACTTTGCTGGTTGACTGCTCTTTACATTAATCTGGAATCATGGTGCCCCATTTCTCTTTTCATGTTGTGATATTCTCTTCACCTTCTCTTCCTTGCTCCTCAGTGGCAAATGTGTGGCTTTTCAGAAATGAAATATTGAGGAATTTAAAGCAAGAATACTGTAGCAACCTGTGAGATGCATGGGAAATCATAAGCTGTTGAAAAACTAGGATTGGGACTGGTTGCTGGGCATAAATTTTGTGTGTACATCCAAAGAATACTGCCATGCTCTGAGACAGAATATAGAGAATATATGTGTGTGAACCTATGAATTATCAATAGAAAATATATAGTCATTTGACATTAAGAGACAATAAACACAAAAATGTTGACCAGCCTGGCCAACATGTTGAAACTCTGTCTCCACTAAAAATACAAGAATTGGCCAAGTGTGGTGGTGGGCGCCTATAATCCAAGCTGCTTGGGAGGCTGAGGCGGGAAAATCGCTTGAACCTGGGAGGCAGAGGTTGCGCTGAGCTGAGATCATGCCACTGCACTCCAGCCTGGGCGTCACAACAGGACTCCATCTCAAAAATAAAAACAAAAACAAACAAAAAACACATAAATAGTAACAAAAGCAACGAAAAAGTGACACTAAAATGACACTTAACTGGAGCTATTTGGACACGTCTTTTTTTCCATTTATTGTACTTCTTGCTCTCCCTTAAAAAAAAAAAAACATAATTCCAGCACTTTGGGAGGACAAGGCAGGCAAACCACTTGAGGTTAGGAGTTTGAGATCAGCCTGGCCAACATGACGAAACCTCGTCTCTACAATAAATACAAAAATTAACAGGGTGTAGTGGCAGCTGCCTGTAATCCAAGCTACTCAAGAGGCTGAGGCAGGAGCTTGAACCTGGGAGTGGGAAGTTTCGGTGAGCCAAGATCACGCCACTGCACTCCAGCCTGGGTGACAGAGAGCAACTCAGTCTCAAAAAAAAAAAAAGGAAAAACAAAAAAAACCCTCATCTCTACTAAAAATTAAAAAAAAAAAAAAATAGGCGTGGTTTGTGCATGCCTGTAGTCCCAGTTACTTGGAAGGCCTCTTCTCCCACTTTAAAAGTAATGTCCGCTAATGAGTAGCAAAGAAAAGCAGCTTGGTGTAGCACAGCCTGTAAGGCTATGGAGCCAAGCAGACCTTTACTTGAATATGGACTCCAGTGCTTACCTTGGACCAGTGACAGAACACCTCTGCTTTTCTTTTTTCGGAGATGGAGTCTCACTCTGTTGCCCAGGCTGCAGTGCAGTGGCCCGATCTTGGCTGACTGCAACCTCCCTCGCCGGGGTTCAAGCAATTCTCCTGCGTCATCCTCCCTAGTAGCTGGGATTACAGGTGCCTGCCACCGCACACAGCTAATTTTTGTAGTTTTCAGTAGAGACAGGGTTTCGCAATGTTGGCCAGGCTGGTCTTGAACTCCTGGCCTCATGATCCACCTGCCTCGGCCTCCCAAAGTGCTGGGATTACAAGTGTGAGCCACCGCTCCGGCCAACACCTCTGTGTTTCTATCCCCACATCTATAAAGTGCCTGCTTTGCAGAGCTACTGTGGGGATTAAGTGAGTTAATGCCTGCTCTGAAAAGTGCAGTCCCCACCCATCCTTTTTTGACCAAGTAGTCTCAAAGTATTTTTATATTAATATATTGATTTCAACATTGGTTGAAGTACCAGGCTTCATGCTCAGCAAGTTACATGTACCATTTAAACATTACAACAACGGTTTAAGTCCTGGAATTCCCATTTGGCCGAGGAGGTTAATTATGCTCACAGAAGCTAAGTCACTAGTCTGTTCAAAAGCATGCAGTGAGTAAATGGCAGGACTGAGATCTGAACCCCAATTACTTCATTTCAGAGCCTGAGACCTGGGGTACTGACTGCCTTGTTGAACTTCTGTATCTGACCTTCATATCGTCTTTTGGGTGGATCAAATTTTTCTTCTTATTCTTTTGAGGATATATTTTCTACTTTTGACTTGATACTGGTTTTATCACCTCAAATGTTTTGCCAAGCAACATAGGTAAGAATAACCTATTTAATACTGATATCTTTTCTGTACAAAACATTTCCTGTGAGTTCCCATCTTAGGACTTTTAATTCTGTAGCTGTTTTCTGGCATTTTGGCAAACTTGTCTATAAATTCATTGACTCCTTAAATCATATTTGAGATTGCCGAGCATTTTAAATCCATTCTGTAAACCTCATTTTCACACTTTACGTGTCTGTTGGGTTTCTTTTTTTCTCTAGTAAAGTATTCCCTCTTTATCAGTCTTAAAATGTAGAGTACTGGAATTCCAAATTTTCTGTCGTTTCTCTTTTTCACATGGAAATAGAATAATGAAAAATAATTTTGAATTGATCAGGCCTTGTGTAAGAGGCTGACTCCAGTTTTTGATATTTGACAATTGACGGCTTTAAAGCCTCACCTGTTTCCCGGGCTTATGCCCCACAGCTGGGAGAGCTGGGTACTCCCTCCTTGAGCACCAGCCAGAAGGTAAACCTCACAAGCCCCTGCCCATAGCAAGAAACCTTGCCCAGGCCCCACCCTCTAACCACAGTAAAAACCCAAGGTGGTTTCCTTTCCTTTCTGTCTCAAGCCATTATGGACACACTTGGGAGGCCTGCCCTGCCTGCTGTCCTCAGAAAATTCACTATGTAAGGAACAAACCTTGTTCTCGTCTCAGTGTCTGTGTGTGGCATCATCTTAACATCTGAACCAAATTTGGAACGGAGAGTCTATCCTCCTTCTGCAGAGTGTCTGCAACCCCTGAGATGGAAGGAGGTCTTGGTCTCTCTCCTTCGTGGGCTGCCATATGAGTGCTGCCTTCAACTCTAATGCATGGTGTCCAGAAATTGTTCAACTGCTGCTCCACCTTTTCTTTTTCTTTTCCCTTCTTTTCTTTCCTTTTCTCTTTCTTTCTTTCTCTTTCTTTCTTCTTTCTTTCTCCTTTCATCTTTCTTCTTTCTTCCTTCCTTTCTTTTCTTTCATCTTTTTTCTTTTCTCTCTCTCTTTCTCTTTTTGACAGGGTCTCTGTCACACAGGCTGGAGGGCAGTGGCACCATCACAGCTCACTTCAGCCTCAACCTTTCAGTTTCAAGCCATCCTCCCACCTTAGCCTCCCGAGTAGCTGTGACTACAGATGAGCACCACCATGCCTGGCTAATTTAAAAATATACACACATATATATATTTTTTTGTAGAAACATGTTGCTCAGACTGGTCTCAAACTCCTGAGCTCAAGCCATCTGCCCTTCTCAGCCTTTCAAAATACTGGGATTACAGATATGAGCCACCACACCGACACATCTCCACTTTTCTAACGGTGACCTGAAATTCTCTTGAGCTCAGTCCATTTCCCAAGTTTTTATTCCCTCCCCTCCCCTCCCCTCCCCTCCCCTTCCTTTCCCTTCCCTTTTTGGACACACTTGGTGAGGGCCTGCCCTGCTGTCCCCAGAAAACTCATTATATAAGGAACAAACATTGCTGTCTCCTCCGTGTATGTGTGTGGCATCATCTTGACATCTGAACCCAAATGTTTGGCAGAGGGTCTGTCCTGCTCCTGCAGACTATCTGCAACCCCTGGCATGGAAGGAAGTCTTGGTCTCTCTCCTTCGTGGGCTGCCGTATGAGTGCTGCCTCCAACTCCAACACATGGCGTCTAGCCCGGGCGACAGTGCAAGATCCTGTCTCAAAAGATAAAAAGAAACCAAGAACCTAGAGGAAAAGACAAGAGTAAACAAACTGCCATAATTGTATAATGTTGTGTGCTGCGGGAGCCCAGAAGAATAATTTTTTATGGAATTATTGGTTATTGGGGGGAAAAAAGAAAAAGTAAAAAATAAAATAAAATTCTTAAAAATTATTATTTTTTTTGAGATAGAGTTTTATTCTTGTCACCCAGGCTGGAGAGCAATGGCGAAATCTTGGCTCACTGCAACCTCTGCCTCCTGAGTTCAAGCGATTCTCCAGGCTCGGTCTCCTGAGTGCTGGGATTACAGGCTCCTGTTACCATGCCCCGCTAAATTTTTTTTTGCATTTTTAGTAGAGACAGGGTTTTATCATGCTGGCCAGGCTGGTCTTGAACTCCTGACCTCAGGTGATCCATCCTCCTCAGCCTCCCAAAGTGCTGGGATTACAGGTGTGAATCACCGTGCCCAGCCCTAAAAATTAATAGATTTAGTCATTCCACAGTGTATCCATATTTCAAAACATCATGTTGTATACACTATTAATATGTACATTTTATTTGCCAGTTGAAAGATAAATAACAATTAGCAAAAAAGAAAAAACAGTTTTAATCTCTTGTGTTTAATATCAATGATTCATCAGCTGAGTAAATGCATATAATCCTTTGAACTTTGTATGTCATTTCTCTTAGGTATAACAGTTTCTCGTGGAAAGCTCTACAACTTACTGTCTCCTACTCCCACCTCACTCTATCTCATTATCTCCAGAAGATGGAGAGGCTCATCCTAACTTTTTACAATGAGCAACATTGTCTACTTAGTATAGTTCCCCAAAATGCATTGGATTTATTTTTTCCTTATATTCATGTATACGTTATTATCATTAAGATTGCAAATAGTTTTTGCTCTCTATGCCATGTGATGTGACTGCTCCCCCTTTGTCTTCCACCATGATTGAAAGTTTTCTGGCCAGGCACAGTGGCTCACACCTGTAATTCCAGCACTTTGGGAGGCTGAGGTAGGCAGATCACCTGAGGTCAGTAATTCAAGACCAGCCTAGCCAACATGGCGAAACCCTGTCTCTACTAAAAGATATAAAACTTAGCCAGATGTAGAGACAAGTGCCTATAACCCAGCTGCTTGGGAAGCTGAGACAGGAGAATTGCTTGAACCTGGGAGGTGGAGGTGTCTGTGAGCTGAGCTTGAGCTACTGTACTCCAGCCCTGCCAACGGAGCAAGACTCTGTCTCTAAATAAATAAATAAATTTAAAAAAAAGTTTCTGAGCAGATGCCAGCACCATTTTTCCTGTACAGCCTGCAGAACCATGAGCCAATTATACCTCTTCTTTATAAATTACCCAGTATCCAGTATTTCTTTATAGCAATGCAATGTGAGAATGGCCTAACACAGGTTGGTCTTTTGAGAAAACTCTAAATGACACCACTTGACTTAGGAAGAATTGAGTTTGTAGTGAAAAGCAGGAGAAAAAACTGCACTCAACTCTTCACTTGAGTTGAAACTCCAGAAGCAACTGTTTCGTTGCTGAACATAGGCTACATGAACTAGAGGACAGATGAGAGATGTCAAGAATTCACTGCTCTGCCAGGCCAGCAGCCACAGAGGCCACCCTAAATCAGCCTAAACCTACTTCTGAGTGTGACCCCATAGTTGGGCAAGTTAACCCTCATTCAAGAGCTAGGGGCTTCATGTTGCAGTTCTAAAATATGGCATTTATGCGTGACTGTATTTGTATTGCAGAATAAATAAGTAAACAAACTAAAATATAGTATTTAGATTGGCTTCTGGTGATTTCCTTTTTGTCTTCCCTCTTTTTACAAGTGTAATATATACTCCTTTTGTAGCAACCTTAGCATAATATAGAAAAGGAGTGTAAATTTAAAATTATCCCTACTCTCATGTGTCAAGATAATCACAGTTAACATTCTTATGTAGTAAGTATCCTTTAAATCCTTCTAGCCTTTTTTTTTTTTTTCCTGAACACATATACATGTTTTAAAGTAAGACTATACTGGGTAAGCTGCTTTTTATAGAAATACATTGTGAACATATTTCTATGTCATTTCCCAAAGACTGATTTTCATATTGTCTCTAAAAACAAACAAACTAGGGCAAAATGACTATAGTCAAATAAGTTTGTGCAATCTGCGTGCTGTGTCAGCCCCTGGGATATGAATGATGCATTCTGGATCATAACAAAACTCTGCAAAGAAATCCAGGAGAGAAACTTGGTTCACTTCGCCTGGGTATCCCACACTTACCTCCTGTAAGGTAACACTTACAAAATTAATGTTCTACAAAATATCCTTGGTAAAAAGCTATTCTATATCCTTTGTAATGGATGCATACTATTCTACTGGTATTTACTTATTTATTTGAGACAGTGTCTCACTCTGTCACCCAGGCTGGAGTGCAGTGGGAGGATCTCAGCTCACTGCAACCTCCATCTCCCAGGTTCAAGCAGTTCTCCTTCCTCAGCCTCCCGAGTAGCTGGGATTACAGGAACATGCCACCACACCCAGCTAATTTTTGTATTTTTAGTAGACATGGGGTTTCACCATGTTGGCCAGGCTGGTCTCAAACTCCTGACCTCAGCTGATCCACCCACCTCAGCCTCCCAAAGTGCTGAGATTACAGGTGTGAGCCATCACGCCTTACCCCTACTGTTAATTAAACCAGCCATGAGAGTTGAACATTGATATTGTTTTCAAATTTTCGCTATTATAAAAAATGTTACCATGTATATATTTTTTGAAGCTAAATCTTTGCAAACTTTCATAATTCCTTGGGCATGCAATTGCTTTGAAAGGTAGATGAACATTTGTGTAGTTTTAAAATCCTTATGGCCCAATTGTCTCCTAGAAAATGTCAACTTGGATCCCACTAGCAATATGTCCTTTTCCCCCAGTTCTTAACCAAAAGGGTGCTTTATATTTTTTAATCTGTACTACCATAGGCAAATAACAGTACCTCACTATTTTATACCACATCTCTTTGAAAGCATGGCAAATATTTAAGAAAAGTTTATTGGCTGTTTTTATTTCTTATTTTATAAAGTGTCAATTTATATAGTATGCCAGATTTTTCTAAATATGTGTTCATTTTTTTTTACATTGACTTGTAAGTTATAAAGATATTAATCCTATTAATGTGCATTTTTCCATATCCATATCCATACTTTTAAACTTTGTTTAGGCTAATATTTTATTTATAATAGTTTCACATCTTTAATAGTTTCCACCTTTGGTTTTGTGCAAAGCATGCTTTATGAATCATGATTTATTAGTCTTCACTTATATTTTATCATTTTACTTACATCTTTAATGTATATAGAATTTATTTTGGTATATAGTGTGATAATTTGAATTCTTCCTAGATAATATTTTGTCTAAACAAAATTTAGTAGATAATTCAAATATTTCCCCACTGATTTGTGATGCCACTCTTTTTTTTTTTTTCTTTAGATAGGGTCTTCCTCTGTTGCCCAGGATGGAGTGGAAGTAGCTCTACTATAGCTCACTGCAGCCACAAACTCCTGAGTTTAAATTATCCTCCCAACCTCAGCCTCCTGAGCAGCTGAGACTACAGGCACATACCACCAAACCCATTTCGCTGCCCAGACTGGTCTCGAACTCCTGGCTTCAAGCCATCCTCCCACCTCAGCCTCCCAAAGTGCTGGGCTTCCAGGTGTGAGACATTGCACCTGGCCTCTAATAGTTTAGAGAAATTATTGGTTCCTTAAAGGTTTGAAAGATGTTGTCTATATAATTATCTAGGTGCTGAATTCTCTGTGTTTGTAAATCAAAAAATTAGTTTTCAGTCTATACAACTGTATCACCCATCAAAACTCTTGTCAGTTTAAAAGTGGTTTTCAGTCTATGTGACTGTACCATCCACAAAAACTCTTCTAGAACAGTTCTAGTCATTTTATCAAGATGTCCAAAATTATTAGTTGATTTTATTTATAGTTATGCCTCTCTTCTCATTGAGAATATATATTTAGATTTTCTCTTTTTCTTTTTGACATTATCAAAAGTCTGTCTATTTTATTGGTCTTTTCAAAGATCCACTTCTTGGTTTGATATGTTAATCTTGTTTTATTTTCTCATACTTTTCCTAGATACTGTTCATTTTTGAGCATAAATTGATTCCTTGGCTTATTTTTATTTTTTCACAGATGATAATGAAGCATACGAGGCCCTGAATTTTTCTGTAAGGATTGCTTTAGGGTATAGGGTGTATTATGGCTATACTGTTTTCGCGATTGTTTTAAACTGAGCATAAATTGATTCCTTGGCTTATTTTTATTTTTTCGCAGATGATAATGAAGCATAGGAGGCTCTGAATTTTTCTGTAAGTACTGCTTTAGGGTATGGCGTATATTATGGCCATACTGTTTTCTTGATTGTTTTAAACTGATTGTAATTTGTGTTTTTCATTTGATCTAAAAATTATTTTAAGACAGTATTTTAATCTCTACTATTTTTGGTCTTTCAAAATTATCCTTTTGTTATTAATTGCTCACTTTATTGCCTAGTGATAATACACGCAGTCTTTTTTAAGGGGCAGGGTCTCTCTCTGTCACTCAGGCTGAGTGCAGTGCACGATCGCAGCTCATTGTAGCCTTGAACTCCTGGGCTCAGGCCATCCTCTTGCCTCAGCCTGAGGAGCTGTGACTTTGCTTTTGATTCGAATTGAAAATCTAACTTTGAGTAAGGTTTAAGTGGCATGTGCATTCTATTTTCCTTCGTCTTGTCTTTGTTTTTCTTGTGCCTCCTTTTTCCTGTCTTTTGCTGTATATAAATCAAGTCTGCAAACTATGCAAAAATTGACTGTACTTCCTATTTACAGTTTCACCTCACCATTACTCCTCTCCCTCCCCAACCAGCTGTTTATTTCTGCTGTTCTAATAAAATGGCTCTAATTGTCACCAATAACCTCAGATTCCTAAATTCGGGGATGATTCTCAGCACTGGTCTTACTATACTCCTCAATACCATTCAGCACAATTAACTAGTCCACCCCACCCCTTACTCCACAGCCTTGCGATTTTCTGGTTTTTGTTTGTCCTGTTATTTCCTGAGCTACCTTTCTGCCTCCTCCTTCTCCTCCTCTTTGGTTCTAGGCTCTAACTACTTCTTCTCCCAGGTGATCTCATCCACTTCTTTGGCTCCAGTTACTATCAACTATGACTATGACATCCAAATTTCCAGTCCAGTCCACTTCTTTTAAGAGTTGAACAACGTAGTCGTTCTCTTGACATTCCCAGTTGACAGGCACTGCAACCTTAACATGTCCAGAGATGAACCCATGCCCTTTCTCTCATCCCCCCCCCCATTTTCCCCCTTTCCTCCACCCTCACCACTCTACAGTAATCTACCTGTTGCTCAGGCCATAGACTTGAGGGTCATTGCTAGACTTTTTTAAGCCTTACTCCCAGCATCCTAACATCACCAAGTCCAAATGACTCTGCATCTGATGTATTTCTTGAAACCATTCACATCTTTCCACCTCCACTGCTAACCACCAGGACTGGAAAACCATCATCTTTTGCCCAGAGAAATAAAAGTCTCTTGGCCACTCTCCCAGCTTCCACTCTTGTCCCTCTAAAATCCATTTTCCACTCTGCACTCAGAAAGAGCTTGCTGAAATACAAGTGGGATGATAGCACTCTTCTGCTTTAAAGCTTCTAACAGATTGTCCCTCCCCTTAGAATCAAAATCAAACTCCATGTTACAACCTGCAGTACATGGCCCTTGTGACCTGGGCCCTGCCAACCACCCCAGCACTTCCCTTCCCTTCTCGTCCTGTATTCCAGCCACCCCACTGTCATGCTGTCCCTCCAAATGCTGGTCGCATTCCTACCAAACTCCTTCCACACTCCCTACACATTTTCTGAGGCCTCCTTCTAGTCATCTAGGTCTCAGCTTGAATATGAAGACCCCCAGGGAGATCTTCCCTGACTACTCAGTCTGTAGTAGCTTTTCCCCACTCCCCAAGTCATAATCACATCACCCTATTTTATTCTTGTCACTGTGCTTATCCCTATCTGAGAGTACATGGATAATTTGTTTACTTGCTACATATTTCCCTCTACTAACAGAAACTGAACACAGGGACCTTGTCTATTTTTTCACCTTTGTATCCACAGTGACAACAGCCCCTGGCACTAATAGGTGTGCTCAATAAAATGGGGTCAAGTGAATGGTGCACTCCAGTAAATCCCTTGCTGCTATAATGCAGGCATAAAAAGGTGGAGGGTTGGATTCAGCAGATCCAAATTTAAACACTGTCTGTGCCACTTATTAGATGTGCCTCTTGGCAAGTTATCCAATCCTCAATTTCCTCATCAGAAATATGTATATAATAATAATTATCTACTGTACAGAGCTGCTGTAAGGATTAAATGAGAAAAACCTAAACACCACATACCATGACTAGTTTACAGTGAAAGATTAATAGCTAGTATATATCTGCATAAATCACACACACACACACACTTTGATGCTTGTCTTTGCTTGGTGTTATTTTTCTACAGTCGAGTCAATGAAACCTCAACAACTTGTGTGTTCTTATTAATACCACATATCAAGAGCACAAGCTGAGCTTACAAATTTCTCTGACCAGTTCCTAGTACACCCTGCACAGTTATGAGCTCTAAAAGCTTCTTAAAGTGATTTATCTCCCAAAATATAAATATTCCCCTCCAGCACAACACAGTGGTTTCAAGTGACCTCTATTCCATGTACTTCCTCAGAGGTCTGTGAATAGTAGATACACACAAGTCTATATAAATATTGCATGTGTTGAAAGGTACAGGGTAAAATGATCTTTGCCCTCATCCCAAAATCCCGTGAATACAGGTTAAAGAAGTAACTTTCATTATGGTGAAATAGCCCCCTTTTACAACACGTAATGGCCGTAACAATTCAGTCTTTATCATTTATTATTTTTATTTGGACAACATATATACATATGTACAAAATACCTACTGTCAGAATCCTCTTTTATAATTTCATTTGATTTACAAAAACAGGACAGCAAAATAACTTAGGTCACTAATACTGTACAAAAATAAAACTGATTAAACAGTTGTAAAGATCAGTATCTTACAGTGTTACAGATCATCTGCTGTGAAAGAACATCTCAATCTATCCAGAGTGATGAGTACTGTGCTAAATCTATCTGCAAACTGACAAACTAATCAGTTTCTGTAATTATAACTACCAAATAGAATTCTCAAAAGAAGCATGATGTGGAGCTAAACCTTAAAGCCAGGGCATCATTCCACAATGGTGAAGGGCTTTCTTCTTCCCTAACCAAGGAGAGGAGATTAACTCTAAAACTATTAAATTTTCCAGAATATGACAACTACTTACAGTATTAGATAAAACAACTTTTCTTTCTCTTTAAACACCTGCAATAGTCTTTCAAAAATTCAGTTTGGTTAAAAAAGTAAACAAAAATTACTATCCTGCATTTGGATTTTCATAAGTTAAATCCATGGTCTTTTTAATATAAAAAGTAATTGTTTCATAGTTTTAGTGTTCAATGAACTCTAGTAGTCCTATTTGAACCATACCTTGATATAGTAAATCTAATTAGAATGCTGGTTCCTGTTTTGTGACATTTTAAAACAGGATTTAATCACAAAGAATAAAAACTCTTGTGTTTATACGTTACATTACTATAACATATAAGAGAATATCAAATGTGTGTTTGTCAACAACTTGAAAAGGCAAGTAACAACTTTTTTGGGAAGTAAATTGTGCATTTTTTTAAAACAAGTTGCTGCATTTATATCCATCTAAGTGCTTGACAAAAGCCACATATAGATTTACTCCTGAAACTATAAAGATTGTCTTTCACTGACTTTGCTTTGTTTTCTTTCATTTCTTTCTGTGAGGGAAAGATGACTTTTTACAAGTTAGCAAGTTGCTAGGCAACTCCAAACTCCTCACTCACTCAAAGGCAGCGTGCAGAGTATCATAAGCAGAACCATTCCATGAGCTCAGTAAGAAATAGGCAGCCTAACCTATTTCGTATGGAAGAACAGATGTCCTTAAAACTTATTTTGGACATAGAAATTAAAATTTGGTTTAAAATAAGTGTTTCAAAAATCTGAAACAGAGGTAGAAAGTGTTCTTTATTTTTC
>PVKV010033314.1:0-18843 GCA_004027835.1 Alouatta palliata
TGATATTAAGGAATTCTTGTTAATTCTTTTTTTTTTCCTGAAGTATTCAGGCAGAGTTTTGCTCTTGTTGCCCAGGCTGGAGTGTAATGGTGCTATCTCGGCTCACCACAACCTCCACCTCCCAGGTTCAAGCCTCCCAAATAGCTAGGATTACAGGCATGTGCCACCATGCCCAGCTAATTTTGTATTTTTAGTAGAGATGGAGTTTCACCATGTTGGTCAAACTGGTCTCGAACTCCCGACCTCAGATGATCCACCTTGCCCTCCCAAAGTGCTGGGATTACAGGTGTGAGCTACCATGCCTGGCCTAATTCTTTTTAATGTGACAGCAATATATATATATATTTTCCAGTCCTTGTTTGTTAAAGACATGATATGAAAGTATTCACAGGTGGCTTCAGGACCAGCCTGGGCAACATGGTGAAATCGTCTCTACCAAAACTACAAAACATTAGCCAGGTGTGGTGGTGCATGCCTGTGTCTCAGCTACTTGGGAGACTGAGGTGGGAGAACCACTTGAGCCTGGGAGGCAGAGGTTGCAGTGAGCCAATATCACACCAAAGCACTCCAGGCTGGGTGACACAGTGAGACCCCATCTGGAAAAAAAAAGTATTTGCAAGTGGAATCATATGGTTTCTGAGATTTGCTTTCAAGTACTACAGTGTGTACATGCACGTACATATACACACACAAAGTGGCAGGATAAAAAAAGAAAAAAGAATGACAAAGCTGGGCACGGTGGTTCACATCTGTAATCCCAGGGCTTTAGGGAGGCTGAAGTGGGAGGATCGCATAAAGCCAGGAATTCAAGACCAGCCTGGGCAACATAGTGAGATCCCATCTCTACAAAAACACTAGCTAGGTATGGTGATGTGCGCGCCTTTGGTCCCTGCTACTTGGGAGGCTGGGGTAGGAGGACTGCTTGAGCCCAGGAGGTCGAGGCTGTGGTGAGCTGTGATCATACCACTGTACTCCAGCCTGGGTAACAAAGCAAGACCCTCTCTCAGGGAGAAAAAAAAAAATAAGAATGACAAAGTATTGATAATTACTGAAGTTAGATCTTGGGTATATAGAGGTTCTTATACCATTTTCTGTACTTTAGTATATGTTTGAAAATTTCCATAATAAAAAGTTTTTATTTTTTAACTAAAAAGGAACCTGGAGTAATTAATACGTTGGAAATAACAGGGCCCAAAGCAACTAACCTCTGTCCTGAAGCAAGGGCAATGGGAGACTGTCCATTGGGGGGCCGAGGATCCTCACATGTCTTCATCTCTACCTCTACCTTATCCAGACACTGAAATAAAAGTCAAGGAGAGCTAAGCATTTACAGAAATACACACACAGCACAAAGCCAACACAGACTGTGTCCTTCATTTCTGTGCTCCAGAGCCTAGTTGAGTGCTATACCCACAGTGGGCGGAGGCAGACAACTGAGAAGTCCTGGGTCTTACGTCCCAGTGCTAATCCTTTACCACACAGCAGCTCCAGAATAAACCCAGACAACAGTCACATTGTCTCAGAGAGAAGCTCACAGGGACATAAGGAGACACCTACCATTCCTAAAAGGGTTAGCCTATCATTTTCTCCCTCTTCTAAAAGCCAACCTTGGCCATCCCCATTTGATTACTTGCAATCAAGTAAGGTCATTACCAAGCAAATTGGGTGCGTCTTCAACTTTGTCCACTGGATCTGAAAGAGGAAAGCAAAGTCTTAGGGCTGTGGTAGCTGCCCCTTCAGAAGGCAGGCCTGCTGGCTGAAGAGAACAGCAGCATTCTGACCCTCATTCTCACCCGGATGGAGGCCCTGTTGCAGTAGACCCGAGTGATGGCTAACCAGGTGGGCAGCTCCAGTACATTCTGTAGAACCTCTTCATCCAGCTCTAGGTTGGTCAGCTGACCCTCCCCTTTCAGGGTGCTCAAGTTGATTTTGTCTGGGGAAAGATTCTTAGTAAACCTGAAAAGAGTAATGATAAGAAGTTATTATTTCCATGGGAATCTGCTAACTGGATATTACAGCCAAAATACTTCTAAATCCAGAGAAAAGAAAAAATTAAAGAACATTTTTTTAAGGCTAGTCAAGTGAAGCAGCGGGGGTGAAGGAACACAGAAATCTATAACTGCTTGTGATCAATTAGTTGTAAACACCACTGCACTCAAACCAGCCAGAACAAATGCATTTAGACCACACCATCTCCATACCATGTAAGATGTTAGGAGAGACCTATCATTCTACTTATAATTGTGTCATCATCCTACTAAAGAACCTACAATAGGGATTCTGGGGCAATAGCTGTAGCAATGGCGATGTAGTCTTTCAATATTTCTGAACCCCAACATAAAAACAGACAGAGGGTCAGGAGTGGTGGCTCATGCCTGTAATCCCAGCACTTTGGGAGGCTGAAGCAGGAAGATGACTTGAGCCTAGGAGATCAAGATAAGCCTGGGCAACATAGTGAGGCTCCCATCTCCACCAAAAAAAAAAAAAAAAAGGTCAGGCATGGTAGTGCATGCCTGTAGTCCCAGCTACTCAGAAGGCTGAGGTGGGAGGATCACTTGAGCCTGCGAGGTTGAGGCTGCAGTGAGCCATGATCATGCCACTGCATTCTAGCCTGGGTGACAGAGCAAGATCCATTATCAAAAACAAACAAACAAGCAAAAACCATACAGAGCAACTAGGTAACAACACAGAAAGTCCATGGAAAACATTTAAAACAAAACAGAAGATGAAGTATCCTCATAAATCCCCACATACATGTGGGTGGGGAAAAAACATCAACAGCCACAAGACACTATTGCTATCCAGATGTCCAAAATAAAGTAGAGGGAAGCAAAAGGGCATCTGACAACTGAGAACACAAGAACCCCAAGATAACCAACAACTATTAAGTGAAAAGCAATGGGGGCCGATTTGAGAACAGTAACTGACACTGGGAGGGACTTCTGTCCTCTGCAAGGGATCCCTGGTGAGACTCCAAGGACCTGGAGCAGTCTAGCCATATAAACTCATGAAACTAACCTTCCCAGGCTCCTTCCTAGGAAAGGATTCCCACACAAAAAAAGAATTTAAAAAAAGCAAGACAGGGATGACAGAAATGAAGAAAAGAGATGGTCCAGATAAAAGTAAGGGAGAGGATCAGACTTATTATCTCAAGAAGCAAGCTGTTATATTTTTTAGCACTACTTGAAATAACGGAAGAGGGAGCTATGTGAAGTTAAGAATGTGAAACGGTAATAAGCTAAAGCAGAGTGAAAGCAGATTCCTACACATATCTTTACTGATACTATAAAAGAACAATCAGTCACCTATAGTCTTCCCAAAGAGACTGAACTTGAATCTCATCAAGCCACTGGCTCCAGTTGCTAATTTGAAGGAAACACTGAGGACAGATGAAAACTGCTGAGCTACACTGTAAGTGTGCAATCAGCAAAATCCAGACCACAGGAAATCCCATCGGTCAAATGGTCTTGATATAAAATATTCACACAGGCCAGTCCTCACTATTTCTCACTTCTCCAGGACTCGCTCATGTGCTCTCGCCAACCACCCCCTTTCCCTTTCCCTCCACACCACTATCTGCCATGCAAGGCCGAACTGGAGATTTCTCCCTGAGGCCTTCTTCCCCTAACTGCTGCAACTCACATTAAACTCTTTTTTTTTTTTTTATTTCTTATATGCTGCTTGCTGGGCAATGAAAAATAGGCTCTTGTCGCCAAGGACAGAGTGCGGTGGCACGATCTTGGCTCACTGCAACCTCTGCCTCCAGGGTCCAAGCGATTCTCCTGCCTCAGCCTCCCAGGTAGCTGGGATTACAGGCACGCACTACCATGAATAAATACCAGCTAATTTTTTTGTGTGTTTTAAGTAGAGACAGAGTTTCACCATGTTGGCCAGGCTGGTCTGGAACTCTTGACCTGAAATGATCCACCAGCCTCAGCCTCCCAAAGTGCTGGGATTACAGGTGTGAGCCACTGTGCCTGGCCACATTAAACTCTTTTATTCTCCATTCCTGGAATCTGTAATGCACATTTAGGTCAAAATCATATGACAGAGTCTTAGGATGTTCTCTAATTCTCAAATGCACAATATAACCACCACTGCTCAATTAGACTAAGGTCTTCAAGGTAAGGGGCTTAGTGTTAGCCATTCTTCCTAATCCAAATGGTGACCCAACAGAATGCTGGCTTATATATATTTTAGCTAACTGCCCTGCAGGCTAACTACTCATCTTTTTGGCTGGACCAATTTAAGGCCAGTTCCTCACAGCATAACCTTCTCTCCTGTAAGACAAACCGTCTAGATTAATCTCACTCCTGTAATTCATTGTTGCTGCCTTTCGTAGTCACTACTTTCCACCCCAGCAATGAATTTTATTTTGGCCACCAACTTTAACTATACTTAGCCTTTACATATATTAGATGCTAACAGTTTAGAGTTATATATCTATATATTTACCAACTTTTTCACTATATGTATCTTTTCCTTTTACTAAACTATGTTTTAATGTTTTTGCTCTTTCTTGGACTATAAAATCATGACATGCAAAAGTTTATCTTTGCAATTTTTTTCTAAAGTACTTAAGAAAGTACTATGGAAAGTTCTTTACCAATTTTTAAATGATAGTAAAAATCATTTTTAGAAGTTTGTGAACATACAAAACAATACTGTATGATATTAAAGGATACATAGGAATGCACTGGCATGATGACAAATTTAGGAAAGTGTTAACCTGTAGGGTGAGGGGATGGGTCTACAGGAAGCTTCAACTATATGGATAATGCTTGTTTCTCAAGTTGAGAGGTGACTGTATGGCTTTTCTTTATGTTACTCCATACCTTTTGTAGGGCAAATGTTTTATAACAAATTTTTCTAAGATTTCTATCAATTATCTATTTACGTACTTAGTGTTGGGAGTGCTATTCTTCCATGGATCTTTTTCTCTTTTTTTTTCTGATACCTTTTCTGTCATCCAGGCTGGAGTGCAGTGGCACCATCATAGCTCACTGCAGCCTCCACCTCATGGGCTCAGGTGATCCTCCCACCTCAACCTCCCTAGCAGCTGGTACTACAGGCGCACACCACTATGCTCGGCTAATTTCTTTATTCTTTGTAGAGACAGGGTTTCACCATGTTGCTCAGGCTGGTCTCAAATTCCTGGGCAAAAGTGATCCACCTGCCTCGGCCTCCCAATATGCTGGCATTACAGATGTGATTCACCAAGCCTGGCCCAATGGATCTCTCTTAATCCTACATGTCTTGCTGTGCCTATCAAGAATCCATGGTCCTAACCACTTCTTACTCAGGCCTCTTCTCAGGATTGTGTTTGCAGAGAACAGCTTTCAGTAAGGAAATTATTTCTCCCACTAGGACAAAGAACAGGCCTGCTTACCATTAACTACAAAACCAAGGGCTCAGCGTTTTATTCCTATAACACATATGCAGGCATCCATCTGGGCCCATTCATGTCACTCCCACAGTACGCTGGGGGCAAGGAAAATTGATATAAACATTATATTTATTTTGCTGCTTGCTGGGCCATGAAAAACAGGCTGTGAGTAATAAAGTCGTTTGTCTCTGATCCAGAAGTCTTGTGTGTTCTGCCAGCATCCATGAAATAATAGGACTTAGTAATTAGCGTCTAAGTAGGGTAAAATAAAATCTCAGGCTCTTACACATACTTTTACTGATTTTAATTCACTTAAAAAAATTTAATCTACATTTACTGAGTATGAACTAATTTTATTCTCTGAACCAAACAGATAAGTTTTCAATAAATGGCTCTTTTCCTCTGAAAACTAACTTGCCACAGAGGGGAGGTGATTCTTTCTCTTTGGAAAGAAATGGCTTTTCAGTCCTTTTCCTAAACAAATGGCTATCTACAAGGAAATAGGACTGGGGTAGAAAGGAGAAAAAAGCCCATCTAAATACTTCCTCATAAGACAACAACAAAAGGAAGTAAAGGAAGACAGTGCATGCCCCTAAGAACTCTGAGGAGACAGTCCTGAGAGAAGGGAAAGCAGAAAACAGAACTCAACATTATTTGTAATCACTAGGCACAGACAGGCTTTCTTTTTCAAGTCTCTTATGTATTTAAATAAAATATAATTATTTCCTTCTACTGTCCTAGTAATGCTTTCTCTAATCTTAAGTAATCAGGGAAGCCATATCGATTCAGAAATTGGGGTAGTGCATACTTCAGAAGTACTACTAGTCTTAGAAACACAAGAATGTTTCATCAGACATGTCTCCTCCTCTCCAATCGCACTGATTCTACTAAAACATTACCTTTCTATCCCAGCTGAGAATTCTTGTAGAAGTGAGCCACTGTCAGGGATGGGAGTAAGGATCTCCCTCTGATAGGCAGGAGTAAGGAGAAAAGGCTGAGAACCACTAAGATAAACTGCTCTTTTGTTTGATAAAAAGCCACTTTTATTTTATTTTACTTTTTGAGACAGTCTTACTCTGTCATCCAAGCTGGAGTGCAGTGGCGTGATCACGGCTCACTGCAGCCTCGACCTCTAGGGGCTCAAGTGATCCTCCCACCTCAGCCTCCAGAGTAGCTAGAAGCACAGGTGCATGTCACTATACCCAGCTAATTTTTTAAATTTTTTTGTAGAGATGGGATCTCCCTATGTTACCCAGGCTGGTCTGGAACTTCTTGGCTCAAGCAATCCTCCCACCTTAGCCTCCCAAAGTGTTGGGATTACAGGTTTGAGCCACTGTGCCCAGCTACTTTTAAAGAAAAGGAAGTGATGTGGACCTTTTCAAACTGATGACTTCTCTGAAAAGAGAGAAACATACTTCAGATAAAATAAAACACGCAGTCAAGAATAAGTTACACTGTTAGCTAGCGCTGACATTCTCAGTGATTATACTAAATAAATGCTAAGTATCTAATTTCTATGTTGTATTCTTTGCAAAATCTAACTCTATTTACAGTTCCATATAAATAAATGTATTTTTCAAGCCTTAACAAAAAAAAAAAAAAAAAAAAAGCATATTAGATTGTATTACATTTCATCCTAACCTTGCCAGTTTTTAGGGCAATGTGTCTCAAACTATGGTCCTCTGATCACAAGGATCTTAATTACTTTGGTATGCTTATTTTAAAATGCAAGCCAGGCGTGGTGGTTCACACCTGTAATCACAGCACTTTGGGAGGCCATGGTAGACAGATCGCTTGAGGCCAGGAGTTTGAGACCAGCTTGGCCAACATGATAAAACACGATCTCTACTAAAAAATCACAAATAAAATTATCCAGGCCATGGTGAGGCACGCCTGTAATCCCAGCTACTTGGGAGGCTAAGGAATGAGAGTCACTTGAACCCAGTGGCTGCAGTGAGCTGAGTGTGCACCACTGTACTACAGCCTGGGCAACAGGGCAAGACTCTGTCTTAAAACAAACAAACAAATAATAAAATAATAATAATTGTATATCGTTTTGTCCCATAGGCTGGACCAGATCAATATCCTTTTGTCAGCTAAAAGAAAATTTCTGCACTCCAGTCTAGGTAACAAGGAGCGAAACTCCATCTCGGAAAAAAAAAAAAAAACAAAAACAAAAAAAGAAAATTTCATTTGTAAAACATAATTTGACCAGGCACAGTGGCTCACGCCTATAATCCCAGCACTTGTGGGTGGATTATCTGAGGTAAGGAGTTTGAGACCAGACTGGCCAACATGGAGAAACCCCATCCATACTAAAAATATAAAAATTAGCCAAGCGTGGTGATGCATGCCTGTAATCCCAGCTACTAGGGAGGCTGAGGCAGGTAGGAGAATCACTTGAACCCAGAAGGCAGAGGTTGCAGTGAGCTGCGGCTGCGCCACTGCACTCCAGCCTGAGCAACAAAGCAAGACTCTGTCAAAAACACAAAAACACACACACACAAAAACCCCCGTAATTTATTTTGTACACCACAAATGGAAGAAAGCATTATTCTCTGGCCTGGACCAGCAAAACCGAACCACTAATGATAATGACATTTTACTTTGCATCAGGCCCTGACCGAAGGTTCTTAATAGCATCTCAATTAATCTTTGCAATATCCCACACGAGGCATGCATTATTATCCCCATGCTCAGAGGAAGAGCATGAGGTTCAGATATGAAGCAGTTTGCCCCAGATGGCAGAGCAAGAAGAGCCAGTATGAACCCAGGTGTGCTCACTGGTTTTTTTTTTTTTTTCTGATATTTTAATATTATGAAGTTCCTCCAAAACACACCTGGCACAGAATAAATTTACAAGGTATCTCAGAAGTGGTTGGAGGACATTCTTTCCCTTTTTATAATTTACCATGGACTGCTTAACCTGTGTAAGAGGAATACATCCAAACTTTCTGGGTAAAGTTAATAGTGTAATTCCATCAGGAACCTTTCTGCACTTCTCCAATCCAACCAGATTAACAAACTTTTTCTTAAGTACTCCCAGGGCTAGTTTACCACCATTCCAGCAGTGACACCCAGTCTCTACCAACACGCTGACAAGAGATCACAGAGGATACTGCACCATCAGGTCTAAGATTAACAATACAAGCAAGCAATCACCAAAAGCTGAACAACACTAAACAACCAAGAGCTCTTCAAGCACTCAAAGGGCTACGGTTCTCCTGTGACTAATAATGATAAAACATACATACGCTTTTTCACTTATCAGTTTACTTTTAGGATTCAACGAGAAAAGCATACTCAAGCTTCTCAAAAAAGGCAGTAAGAATTCTTTAACTGATTTTGCCTGCATTTTAGAGCACTAATAAAGAATAGGTGTAAAAAAAAATAAAAGATGTCTGGGCATGGTGGCTCACGCCTGTTAATCCTAGCACTTTGGGAGGCCAAGGCAGGTAGATTGCTTGAGCCTAGGAGTTTGAGACCAGCCTGGGCAACATAGTGAAACCTCGTCTCTACTAAAAATACAAAAATTAGTTGGGCATGGTGGCACACACCTATATTCTCAGTTACTTGGAAGGCTGAGGCACGAGAATCACTTGAACCCGGGAGGCAGAGGTTGCAGTGAGCCAAGATCGTCCCACTGCACCCACTGCACTCCAGCCTGGGCGACATAGTGAGACTCTGTCTCAAAAAATAAAGATAAAAGATGTTCCATGGCCCCCGCTGGTATTGGAGAGGGTTGGGGAGGTTTGCTCTGTCAAGGAAACCACAGCTCTGAGAGGAGGCCCAAGTTTCAGTTCCCTCATCAACTGGAGAGGGAGCAATAGCTCAAACGCTCTGCCTATAATGGAGTACAACTGGGTTAAACTACAGCAATGTGATGATAAAACCAACTATTCCAAGTCATCTTCAATAGGCAGCCTAAAATTCCCACACTGCAATTGGATACCGAATTCTTGAGAAGAATTATGTTATACACTTCTGTTTTTATACCCCACAGTCACCGGCACAAACTTATTCAGCATTTGTGTTCCTAATTGAGGATAATATCATTCAGAGTCCAAGGGCAGCTAAAAAGGCTAATGGCAGTCTGCTATTTATTCCACTTCAAGTATGTGGGAAAACATTTTCTGGCCATCTGTTACTGCTACAGAGTGTAAAAAGCTAAGATGAAATCAGGATGGAAAAACAGATTTTGATCAAGTTTCATTTCTGCCAGAGGATTGCAATCTGCCAAAGAGACAACAGGGAAAGGCTCTCAGACGTCATTGTGAAAATGTACTACAATGTTGGGAAGTGAAAATTCTTAGATTTGCAGATTCTCAGAATTTCAGAGCGAGGAGGAATCTTAAATAATTGTTTAGTCCAAATCTATATTTGTCAATGAGGAAACAAATGGCCAAAAAGTTTAATGACTTGCCCAAGACTCACAGCTAGCCAGTAGTAAAGCTGGAACTAAGTAAATAACAGAAATGGGACTTAACCCTGTGTTCAGTCAACTCTCACAATACCCTGCCCTCTGTAATTCAGCATCTTGATTGCTAATAATAGGGCCAATAAGTTGCAACAGTCAGTCTGCTTCAGCTCCCATAAAAATTGAACCCTCTTAGAAGAAATAAAAAAGTCCACAAATACATTTTGCTTCCTTCACCATTTTTTCCACTGAGGAGGTGATCACAGCGAGGGCCTTGGCTTCTAAGCTTCCTACCCAAATCTACAGCAAAATATTTTGCTGTCAAGCCACACCACAGGCTTCTCTTTAAGCAAAGATATAACACAACACTGAAGCAGTTGGTTTAGATAGCAAGATTCTCTCCATCATCCCAACAAAACACATCTAATCACTAATATAGCTAATGCTGTTGCATCCCAGATAATCTGATAGAATAAGCCATTCAGTCTTAGAGGTTTGCCGTAATAGGTTTTACTCTCAAAGCTTGTTCGGTGGCCAGGTGCAGTGGCTCACACCTGTAGTCCCAGCGCTTTGGAAATGCTTGAAGCCAACAGTTCAAGACCAGTATGGGCAACAAAGCGAGACCCTGTCTCTACAAAAAAATTTTAAATTAGCTGGGTGCAGTGGCTTATGCCTGTAGTCCCAGCTACTCAAGAACTGGGGTGGAAGGATCCCTTGATCCCTTGAGGGTACAGTGAGCTATGATGGTGCTACTGTACTTCAGCCTGGGCAACAGAGTGAGACCCTGTCTCTAAAAAAAACTGCATGACATTATTACATGCCTTTCTTAGGAGAAAGTTCTTTCTTTCTAAATTTCTGTCTGTTGGTTACAATGCTGGGTTTTTTAACTGCTGTGTCATTTAAGGTGCAATTTACATACAGTGGCTCATCTTTTTTCTGTTTTTTTGAGACAGAGTCTTCCTCTGTTGCAAAGCTGGAGTGCAGTGGTGCAATCTCAGCTCACTGCAACCTCTGCCACCTGGGTTCAGGCAATTCTCCCTGCCTCAGCCTCCCGAGTAGCTGGGATTACAGGTGCTCACCACCACACCTGGCCGATTTTGTATTTTTAGTAGAGATGGGGTTTCACCATGTTGGCCAGGCTGGTCTTGAACTCCTGACCTCAGGTGATCCTCCCACCTCAGCCTCCCAAAGTGTTGGGATTATAAGTGTGAGCCACTGCATCTGGCCTAACTGTTTTTTCTTTTTTTAAGAGCTAGAGTCTCACTCTATTATCCAAGCTGGAGTATAGTGGTAAAATCTTAGCTCTCTGTAATCTTGAACTCCTGAGATCAAGTGATCCTCTCTCAGCCTCCCAAGAAGCTAGGACTACAGGTACACTCCACTCTACCCAACTAAGTTTTGATTTGTTTGTTTTTTAAGATGGAGTCTCACCTTGCTGCCCAGGCTGGAGTGCAGTGGCACGATCTCGGCTCACTGCAAATTCCACCTCCCAGGTTCAAGCAATTCTCCTGCCTCAGCCTCCGGAGTAGCGGGGATCACAGGCCTGCATCACCATGCGCAGCTAATTTTTGCATTTTTAGTACAGACGGGGATTTCACCATGTTAGCCAGGCTGGTCTCAATCTCCTGACCTCAAGTGATCTGCCCACCTTAGCCTCCCAAAGTACGGAGATAACAGGCTCCTGGCCTTTTTATATTTTTGTAGAGACAGTCTTTTTTTTTTTTGGTTCTTTTTTTTGTTTATTTTTGCTGTTTTTTTAATTTTCGTTTTTCTTTTTTGTCTTTTTTTAATTTTTTTTAAATCTTTTTCTTTATTTATTTATTTTTCTTTATTTTGAGACAGTCTCAATATGTTGCCTAGGCTGAACTCCTGGCCTCAGGAGATCCTCCCATCTCAGCCTCATAAAGTGTTGAGATTACAGGCGTGAGCCATCGAACACGGCTATGACTTATGTCTGAACTTTCTATTTTGTTCTTCTGACCTATATATACTTATGTCAATACCACATTGTCTTTATTGCTGTAGCTCATTTTAAGCATTGAATATCCTTTCATTGTGTTTATTTGTTCAGATTATTTTGACCATTCTAGGTCCTTTTCATTTCCATATAAATCCTCAAATCAGCCTATTTCTGTTTTTAAAAAAATCTGCTAGAATTGCAGTGAATTTTAGCTCAATTTGGGCAGATCTGACATATCAACAATAATAAGTCAGCCTGTCCCCGAACGTAATACATATTCAATATTTATTTACATGTACAGTCTATGTGTGCGTAAGTTTTGATAAATTTGATAGAAGTTTGGAAAAATTTTTGGAGATTTGTGACAACTTGAAAAAACTTGCAGACAAACCTTACAGCCTAGAAATATTTTTAAAATTAAGAAAAGGTGAGGTATGTCATGAATGCATAAAATATATGTAGATACTAGTCTGTTTTATCATTTGCTACTCTAAAGTTTATACGAATCTATTATAAAAAGTTAAAATTTATCGAAACTTAAGTGCACGAACACAGAACACATATGACAGCATTTGCAGTCAGGACAAATGTAAACAAATATGAAGTTGCAGTACTAAATCATAACTGGCCAGGCACAGTGGCTCATGCCTATAAGCACAGCACTGTGAGAGGTCGAGGCAGGAAGAGTGCTTGAGCACAGGAGTTGGAGACCAGCCTGGGCAACATAGTGATACCTGTCTCTATAAAATAATAATAAGAAGAAGAATTAGCTGGGCATCGTGGCACACGCCTGTGGTCCCAGCTACTTAGGAGGCTGAGGTGGGAGTATTGGTAGAGGTTGCAATTAGCGATGATTATGGAAATGCACTCCAACCTGGGTGACATGGCAAGACCCTATCTCAAATAACTACTAAATAATCATAACTGCATAAAATTAACTATACCACATATTATATTGCTGTAATAATGTTGTAGCTACCTCCTATTAATACTGCAATGAGCTCAAGTGTTATAAGGATCTGCTTAAAATGTTGTATGACGGGCCGGGCGCGGTGGCTCACGCCTGTAATCCCAGCACTTTGGGAGGCCGAGGTGGGCGGATCACGAGGTCAAGAGATCAAGACCATCCTGGCCAACATGGTGAAACCCCATCTCTACTAAAAATACAAAAAAAAATTAGCTGGGCGTGGTGGCGCGCGCCTGTAGTACCAGCTACTCGGGAGGCAGGAGAATTGCTTGAACCCGGGAGGTGGAGGTTGCAGCGAGCTGAGGTCGTGCCACTGCACTCCAGTCTGGCACCTGGTGATGGAGTGAGACTCTGTCTCAAAAAAAAAAAATGTTGTATGATGTTAATCATGCCACCTTAGCAAGAGCAGTTCATCTCTCCAATAAATTGCATATTGCAGTAAAAAAAGTGATCTCTTGTGGTTCTTGTATATTTTTCATGATGCTTACTGCAATACTGTAAACCCTGAATAACACCACGGTACCCAGATGAAGTGCTGGAAATGCTCCCAAGAAGCAGAGAAAAGTCATGACATTATAAGGAAAAGTTGAATCGATATGTTCTATAGATTGAGGTCTGCAGCTCCAGATACTTGCCAGTTAAGAATAATGATTCGTCTTATAAACAGACAATGTAAACTTGTGGCATGCACAGATTTAGTACAGTACTATAAATGTACTTTATCTTCCTTCTGATTTTCTGAATAACATTTTCTTTTCTCTGGCTTACTTTTTTGTAAGAATACAATATATAATAGCTATACAAAATATGTGTCAATCAACTGTTTATGTTATTAGTGAGGCTTCCAGTGAACAGTAAACTATTAGTAGTAAGTTTCTGCGCCAGGTGCAGTGGCTCATGCCTGTAATCCTAACACTTTGGAAGGCCAAGGCAGGTGGATCACATGAGGCCAGGAGTTCGAGACCAGCCTGGCCAACATGGTGAAACCCCATCTCTACTAAAAATACAAAAATTAGCCGGGCATGGTGGCACACTCCTGTACTTGGAGGCTGAGGCAAGAGAATTGCTTGAACCCGGGAGGCAGAGGTTGCAGTAAGAGATCGCAACACTGCACTCCAGCCTGGGCGACAGAGCAAGACACTGTCTGACCAAAAAAAAAAAAAAAAAACAACAAACAACTTTTTTTAGAGAGTCAAAAGTTATACATGGATTTTCGACTATGCATGGGGACTGGTACCACTAAACCCCACTATTGTTCAAGGGTCACCTGTCTTTTATTAAACACTTACTAATCTTCGTTCACAATAAATATTGGTCTGAAATTTTTGTTTTTGAGAATGGGTTTTACTCTGTTGCTCAGGCTGGAGTGCAGTGGTGCAATTGCTACCCACTGCAGCCTCAACCTCCTGGGCTCAATCAATCCTCCTACCTCAGCCTCCTGAGTAGGTGGGACTAGCAGCTTGTGCCACCACGCTCAACTAATTTTTTAATTTTTTGTAGAAACAGGGTTTTCCATGTTGCCCAAGCTGGTCTCAAACTCCTGGGCTCAAATGATCCTCCCACCTCAGCCTTCCAATGAGCTGGGAAAACAGGCCTGAACTACCAAACCTGGTGGTCTGAAGTTTTCTTTCCTTGCAACATCTTTGTCATGGTTTTCTTATCAAGGTTATGCTGAATTTATTAAACAAGTTTGGAAGTGTTTCTCTATTTCCTAAATTAATTTCTATAAAATGGGTATTATTTCTTCCTTAAATGTTTAATAGAAATCACCAATGAAACTATATAAGCCTTTATTCAAATAATTTTGTGTATTTCACTTAAGTTATTGAATTTATTGACAAAAAGATGTTCAGGCTAGGTGCAGTGGCTTGTATCTGTAATCCCAACACTTTGGGAGGACAAGGCAGGATGGCATGAGTCCAGGAGTTTGAGACCAGTCTAGGCAACATGATGAAATCCTATCTCTACAAAAAATTAAAAACTTAGGCATGGTGGCATGCACCTGTAGTCCCAGCTACTTGGGAGGTTGAGGTGGGAGGATCCCTTGAGTCAGGAGATCGAGGCTACAGTGAGCTGTGACTGTGTCACTGTACTCCAGCCTGGGCAACAGAGTGAGATCCTGTCTCAAAAGAAAAAAAAAAAAAAGATGTTCATAATATCCCTTAACATCTTTTTAACATCTCTAAGATCTATAATGATATCCGCTCTTTCACCGCTGACAATATTTATGTTTTCTCTTTTTTCCTTAATCAGTCTTGCTAAAGGTGAACTTGATTAATCTTTTCCAAAAACAAAACAATTTTTGTTTATATGAATTCTGTTTGCCCTGCTTTTAATTTCACTGATTTCTATTCTTTTGTTTTTGTTTTTGAGTTGGAGTTTCGCTCTTCTTGCCCAGGCTGGAGTGCAATGGCGTGATTTTGGCTCACTACAACCTCTGCCTCCCAGTTTCAAGTGATTCTCCTGTCTCAGCCTCCTCCAGAGTGGCTGAGATTACAGGTGCCCGCCACCACACCCAGCTAATTTTGTGTTTTTAGTAGTGACAAGGTTTCACCATATTGGTCAGGCTGGTCTCGAACTCCTAACCTCAGGTGATCCACCCACCTCGGCCTCCCAAAGTACTAGGATTACAGTCGTGAGCCACCACACTTGGCCCACTGATTTCTATTATTATTAGACAGAGTCTCACTCTGCCGCCCAGGCTGGAAAGCAGTGGCACAATCTTGGCTCACTGCAGCCTCCACCTCCCGGGTTCAAGTGATTCTCCTGCCTCAACCTCCCAAGTAGCTGAGACTACAGGTGCCCACCACCACACTGAGCTAATTTTTTGTATTTTTAGTAGAGATGGGGTTTCAACATGTTGGCCAGGCTGGTCTCGAACTCCTGACCTCAAATGATTCACCCACCTCGGCCTCCCAAAGTCGTGGGATTACAGACATGAGCCACAACGCTTGGCCTACATTTTCTATTTTGACAGATAACTCCCATATTTCCTTTCATAGACATGATACAGATTTACATTCTCAACAAATCTAACTCATTGTACACATTTCCCGTACCCACGGTCTAGCCCATGACTTGCAGCACTCTCATTTACTGCCATTCCATTACTGAGCTAGTTGAAAGAACAAGGATTCCACAGAGGTTCTCTTTTCTTAATTCCCAACGATAGCCTTGCTGAACATTCTAATTCCCTCCTCGAACCATAAAGACTTGCTAAAACCTAGCCTGGCTAGCTGATGCCCTAATAATCTGTTTGGCTTGAGCCAGTCTTCTTTCCTAGAAGTGAGTATCTCCAGGCTGGGTGTGGTGGCTCACGCCTGTAATCCAAGCACTTTAGGAGGCTGAAGCAGGCAGTCACCTGAGGTCAGGAGTTTGAGACCAGCCTGACCAACATGGTGAAACCCCATTTCTACCAAAAATACAACATTAGCCAAGTGTGGTGGCATATGCCTGTAATCCTAGCTACTCAGGAGGCTGAGGCAGGAGAATCACTTGAACCCGGGAGGCAGAGGTTGCAGTGAGCCAAGATCGTGCCACTGCGCTCCAGCCTGGGGAACAGAACCAGACTCCATCTCAAAAAAAAAAAGATTGACGCAGCAATTACCAACCAAAAAAAATCCAGGACCAGATGGGTCATAGCCGAATTCTACCAGACACACAAAGAGGAGCTGGTACCATTCCTTCTGAAACTATTCTAAACAATACAGAAAGAGGGAATCCTCCCTAACTCATTTTATGAGACCAACATCCTCCCTAATTCATTTTATGAAACCAACATCATCCTGATACCAAAACCTAGCAGAGACACAACTAAAAAGAAAATTTCAGGCCAATATCCATGATGAACATTGATGCGAAAATCTTCAATAAAATACTGGCAAGACGAATCCAACAGCACATCAAAAAGCTTATCCATTACAATCAAGTTGGCTTCATCCCAGGAATGCAAGGCTGGTTCAACATACGCAAATCTATAAGCATAATCCATCACATAAACAGAACCAAAGACAAAAACCACATTATTATCTCAATAGATGCAGAGAAGGCCTTCGACAAAATTCAACAGCCCTTTATGCTAAAAACTCTCAATAAACTAGGTACTGATGGAACATATCTCAAAATAATAAAAGCTACTTATGACAAACCCACAGCCAATATCATACTGAATAGGCAAAAACTGGAAGCATTCCATTTGAAAACTGGCACTAAACAAGGGTGCCCTCTCTTACCACTCCTATTCAACATAGTTTTGGAAGTTCTGGCCAGAGCAATCAGGCAAGAAAAAGAAAAAAGGAAAAGAGGAGGTCAATTTGTCTCTATTTGCAGATGACATAATATATATTTAGAAGACCCCATTGTCTCAGCCCAAAATCTCCTTAAGATGGATGACAAGTGACTTCAACAAAGTCTCGGAATACAAAATCAATGTGCAAAAATCACAAGCATTCCTATACACCGATAACAGACAGAGAGTCAAATCATGAGCGAACTCCCATTCACAATTGCTACAAAGAGAATAAAATACCTAGGAATACAACTAATAAGGGACATGAAGGACCTCTTCAAGGAGAACTACAAACCACCACTCAAGGAAATAAGAGAGGACATGCACAGGTGGAAAAATATTCCATGCTCATGGTTAGGAAGAATCAACATCGTGAAAATGGCCATACTGCCCAAAGTAATTTATAGATTCAATGCTATCCCCATCAAGCTACTGCTGACCTTCTTCAAAGAACTGGAAAAAAAATACCTTAAACTTCATATGGAACCAAAAAAGAGCCTGCATAGCCAAGACAGTCCTAAGCAAAAAGAACAATCTGGAGGCATCATGCTACCTGACTTCAAACTATACTACAAGGCTACAGTAAATGAAAACAGCATGGTACTGGTACTGAAACAGAGATATAGACCAATGGAACAGAATAGATGCCTTGGAAGTAACGCCACACATCTATAACCATCTGATCTTTGACAAATCTAACAAAAACAAGCAGCGGGAAAGGATTCCCTGTTTAATAAATGGTGTTGGGAAAACTAGCTAGCCATGTGCAGAAAGCTGAAACTGGACCCCTTCCTTACACCTTATACAAAAATTAACTCCAGATGGATTAAAGATTTAAACATAAGACCTAACACCATAAAAACCCTAGAAGAAAATCAATGCAGTACCATTCAGGACATAGGCATAGGAAAGGACTTCATGACTAAAACACCAAAAGCAATGGCAACGAAAGCCAAAATATACAAATGGGATCTAATTAAACTTCAGAGCTTCTGCACAGCAAAAGAAACAATCATTAGACTGAACCAGCAACCAACAGAATGGGAAAACAATTTCGCAATCTACTCATCTGACAAAGGGCTAATATCCAGAATCTACAAAGAACTTAAATTCACAAGAAAAAAACAGCCCCATCAAAAATTGGGTAAAGGATATGAACAGACACTTTTCAAAAGAAGACATTTATGCAGCCAACAAACATATGAAAAAATGTTCATCATCACTCGTCGTTAGAGAAATGCAAATCAAAACCACATTGAGATACCATGTCACGCCAGTTAAAATGGCGATCATTAAAAAATCTGGAGACAACAGATGCTGGAGAGAATGTGGAAAAACAGGAATGCTTTTACACTGTTGGTGGGAGTGTAAATTAGTTCAACCATTGCGGAAGACAGTGTGGCGATTCCTCAAGGATCTAGAAATAGAAATACCATTTGACCCAGCAATCCCATTACTGGGTATATACCCAAAGAATTATAAATCATTCTATTATAAAGACACATGCACACATATATTCATTGCAGCACTGTTTACAATAGCAAAGACTTGGAACCAACCAAATGCCCATCAATGATAGACTGGATAAAGAAAATGTGGTACATATACACCATGGAATACTATGCAGCCATAAAAAAGGATGAGTTCATGTCCTTTGCAGGGACATGGATAAAACTGGAAACCACCATTCTCAGCAAACTGACACAAGAACAGAAAACCAAACACCGCATCTTCTCACTCATAAGTGGATGCTAAACAATGAGAACACATGGACACAGAGAGGGGAACATTACACACTGGGGCCTGTTGGGGAGGGCAGGGGAGG
>PVKV010033315.1:0-18840 GCA_004027835.1 Alouatta palliata
TTTTTTTTTTTTTTTTTTTTTTTTTGAGACGGAGTTTCGCTCTTGTTGCCCAGGCTGGAGTGCAATGGCGCGATCTCGGCTCACCGCAACCTCCGCCTCCTGGGTTCAAGCAATTCTCCTGCCTCAGCCTCCTGAGTAGCTGGGACTACAGGCGCACGCCACCATGCCCAGCTAATTTTTGTATTTTTAGTAGAGACGGAGTTCCACCACGTTGACCAGGATGGTCTCAATCTCTTGACCTCGTGATTCACCCGCCTCAGCCTCCCAAAGTGCTGGGATTACAGGCGTGAGCCACCGCGCCCGGCCCATGTGTGTATTTCTAAAAGTGTGGGCCACAGACAAATAGTATCCATATCTTCAGAGAGCACAGTAAAAATGCAGCATCCTAAATCCTACCCCAGATCTCCTGAATCAGAATCTGCATTTTAACCAGACCCCCAGGTGGTTCATAGGCACATTTTGGTTTGAGAAGCTGGCATTCCACTATACTGCCTTCTCCAGCTCGAGGACATTCCTTTCCAGCCATAGCTTTACTCTGGCTATGAAATAGCTGAGAAAAGCTCTGTATGAACTTGGAAAAATCTATGCCATTATGACACTATAGAGGATAAAAAGCAATCCAGAGAACAGTGGGTACAGAATAATTCTATTTTAAAAAAATATATCTTTTGAGACGAGATCTCACTCTGTTGCATGGGCTGAAGTGCAGTAGGACAATCATGGCTCACTGTAGCCTCAAACTCCAAGGTTCAATCAATCCTCCTACTTCAGCCTCCTAGGTAGCTGGGACCTCAGGTGTGCACCACCATGCCCAGCTAAATTTTTGTATGTTTTAGAGACCAGGTGCTATTTTGCCTGGGCTGGTCTCAAACTCCTGGACTCAAGTGATCCACCTGCCTCAGCCTCCCAAAGTGTTACAATAAATTATATATAAAATAGATATATATGTCCATGCAGGAAATAAAGACTAGAAAGATTTAGGAAAAAATGTTCTCTTTGGTGATGTGATGAGAGACAACCTTGTCACCTTATTTTTTTTTTCCATTATTCTAGTTTTCTTTTAGAAACACCTGTTAATTTTGAAAAGTTAGGTTTTCTAGGATAATCTTTGCTAAATTTGGCTTGCTAAGAGGTGAGAAAAGTAATGCACAAGAAAGCTGGGAATTGGTATGAGTGATTCCGATAGTATGCCAGTACCGAGGATTTCTTGGGTATTAATGGGCACATAGAGCTTACAGTGTTTATCAGACTCCTGCAGCCATTCTACTCACTTTCAGGAAGGGGCTCATTCTTCTGGCCCCCAGGGGGCAGTCCTCCATAAGTTTACAAAAACCTACTCTTTCCCCCACAGTGTGAATAATCAGGCATCATATTGGCCACAACTCAGCTACACCAAGGTCTGAGAGATTCTGGGCACTTTTACAACAATAAAATACTATAGACACTGAGAGATAATATTTTATAAACAGAGGCAAAATCCCCAAATAAATAGAAAAGAAACAGAACACAAACCATCCGCATTGCTCAGCCATAGCACCACAAGATTTCTATCTACAAGAACATTTTTGTGTTTGGGGAGAGAGGGCAAAGGTGGGAAGGATAAACAAAACAAAGTCACTAGACAAGGTTCAGATTGCTTAAGAAAAGGTGTGCTTCAATGAAAACCTCCTACTAGCTGTTAAACCTTGGGCCAGTCACTTAACTGCTTTGCTCCTCTGTTTCATCCATTGTCAGTTTCCCAATCCGCAGCCTAGAGGATTTTCTGAGTGCTTTAAAAACTGTCAAGTGTGAAAAGGAATTTTTCCCTGTTGTGCTGGTTGTTCAACATTTCCCTCCAGATCCATTTTGTACCCTTCTCTGAGTTAGTCTGTGCCTTGAGATGCTGATGGTTTTGGATTGTGTCATACAGGCTCTCTTGCCCATTGGCATCTGTTGGGTTTGGCCAGTGGGAAGTAACAATAAGAGATCAGACAATAGGAAAAGACAGAGGTAGACACTTCTTGAGATTTTAGAGGTGTTTTGTGCTAATTAAATGTCAGGATATATTATTCACCTTGTTGCCAAACACTGATTAACCTTAGAATGCTAGAATAGGGTGCAATTTGGGGTATTAGCTTAGTAGTTTCCAAACTCTAAGTAACAGTCACCTGGTATCCAAAGAACTGTGGAACAGAATACCAAGCTTATTTACTTGTCTGCAGCATTGTCTGCAGATGGAATAAATCATGTGCCACATACAGCAACTCCCTGTTATTTTCCAAGTATATGTAGATGGACTTCTGACAAAATGCAAGGTCTTATAAAGGCATGACAGAATTCATGGAGCTTATTGGATACTTTTTTAACAAGCAGTAACTAAAAGGACCATTTTTTTGAATATCAAAATTTTGGAAACCACTCAACTAGGTTCACTTCTAATGAAATCAAACTTTTTATTGTTTTGGTTCATCATTTCAGGTAAATTATTTTCCCTTCCTTTGATTCATTCAGCAAAAACTAATTGAGATCCTCATATATGTTTGGCATTGAGCTAAACATTTGGATTTCTTCCAAAAGTGAAAAGACATCAACTCATGGACCTTATGTTCTAGTGACAAAGGAGCTCATCAGAGAAATTATTACACAAATATTTGCTTAAATTAAATTTGTGGCAAATGCTATGAATCAAAGTTATAGGCCGAGAATGTAGATATACCAGGGGATATAGCCCATTCTAAAGTGTTAGGGAAATAGTCCGTAAGAGACACATGTATATATATATATATATTTTTTTTTTTTGAGACAAAATCTTGCCGTGTCATCCAGGCTGGAGTGCAATGGAATGCAATGGCATGATCTCAGCTCACTGTAACTTCCACCTCCTGGGTTCAAGAGATTCTCCTGCCTCAGCCTCCCAAGTAGCTGGGATTACAGATGCACACCACCATGCCAGGCTAATTTTTTTTGTGTGTATACACACACACACACACACACACACACACACACACAAATTATTTTTTGAGAGAGAGTCTCACTGTTCTTGGCCCAGGCTGGAGTGCAATGCCATGATCTTGGCTCACCACAGCCTCTACCTCCCAGGTTCCAGCAATTCTTCTGCCTCAGCCTCCCAAGTAGCTGAGATTACAGGTGCCCTCAAACACGCCTAGCTAATTTTTGTATATTTAAGTAGAGACAAGGTTTCACCATGTTAGCCATGCTAGTCTCGAACTCCTGACCTCGTGATCTGCCTTCCTTGGCCTCCCAAAGTGCTGGGATTACAGGCGTAAGCCACTGTTCCCGGCCAAGAGATACATTTGAGACTTACTAATACTCCTGAAGGAAGCCACTTTGTCATAATTTGCTCATCACTAATCCAGTGACCAGCACCCAGGACTTCAACAAGTGTCTCCTGCAGCTGGTGTTATGCAAGCTGCTCAGTAACTACCCTATGTCTTGCTCTGGAACTTAGACCAGAAAGAGTTCTAAAATGCGCATCTTTAAATTACCAGTGGATTCCCTTCCACTTTTGTTAAAACTGGGCATTTCGCTTCTTGCCATGCATGTATTTTTCAAGATGCTCATCTTAAGGTTCTTCATGCTAGATTGTAACAGAGGATGGTGAAGTAGAAGTTTCATTATGATGAGTAATATTTTTCCCTAGTATTGGAAAATTAAGCCACAGTGGACGAAGTGTGAATCTATTTGCTTAGTTTATCTTTAAAAACGTTCTGGATTCTATTTGTATAAATTTATTAGTCTTTGATTCTTAGAATGTTTCTTCAGATTTAAGTACACACACGTATACACACACACACATATATATATATGTGTTGATTCAAAATCCGGTTTTAGTGTGTGCTGTGGATAAGGTGATTTTATGAGGTCGTCACGGATTGGGGGATGGGAGCTCTTATTCTCTAAAGTTATGATTGTCAAGTTTATGAAGTTGAACTAAACTTAATTCATAAAATCCTTGAAATCCTCTAATATTTGGAGAAAAGAAAACTTTGCGTATATCAAATAAAGTAAATCAGTATCAGCAAGAACATTGGCAATATCCTAATGAGCCCTAAGTGAATGTAATCATGGAAAACAGCAGAGAAGTAGTGAAATAAAACTCAACCACTGCAAAATCTCCTGGCAATTGTTGAGACAGGGCTGTACGTAAAGCAAAGCATGAGGATAGAGTGTCCACACTGGAAAACAGAGAGAGGGCTGCTTAATTCCTAAAGAGAATGGTTCTCTGCTACCTGCCACGCTGAGAATAATTTTAGAGAGACATTTGGCCAAAGATGTTAAGAACTAACTATGGTTTAATTTTTATTATTTATTTTTTATTATTATTATTTTTTTGCTTGGATTACAGGTGTGCACCACCACGCCCAGCTAATTTTTTGTATTATAGTAGAGACGGGGTTTCACCATGTTGGCAAGGCTGGTCTTGAACTCCTGACCTCAGATGATCTGCCCGCCTCAGCCTCCCAAAGTGCTGGGATTACAGTTGTGAGCCACCACGCCTGGCGGTTTAATTCTTATTTCACTGTTAGCCCCAAAGAACAAACTATTCAGGCTCTGATATTTCAGAATGTCAGTGGCTTTTCTTCTTGCTCCTCAAATCACACCACACCCTAATACCATAATAATCTGTCAACCTCCATGCCAGACAGTGACACCTCGACTTCCTCATCTATAATATTAGGATGATATTAACTTTCATCAATCGCCAGAGGTTTTAAGTGAGGCAATGCATGTAACAGATTTGACCACAATTACTTGTACATAGCAAAGATTTTAAAATACGAGCCATTATTTTTAGTGCTCCTTTGTGGTAGTTAGGGAAGGGGCCATGTACTCATCACTATATTTTTAGCATCTATTACAGTGTCCAGCACATAGAAGAGGTTCAAAATTTCTGGAAAGAATGAGTAAGGATATTATTAAAAATCGAGGATGCCCAGGGTTTAGAATTCAGAATAATGAAAGATCTCTTTTTGCTTTCAACTCATCACAGCAAAAAATCCACTTAGATTCCACAATCTTACTCTGACATTGAGAAAAGTGAAAAATTCAATGGATTATCCTGAACACCACCACAAATAATGTGTTTCTCATTAGGGAAAAAAATACCTTGACCACTAGTTTCCAAACACTGACTTCCTGAAAGAAAGTAGAAAAATCCAAATCTAAATAAAAATCTGCAGCTTCTCCAAGACCGAAGCTTCAGGCCATATCAACTAATACTCCAGGAGGGAGTAGCTTCCGAACACCAATTGAACTAGCTTCCCTTTGCAAAGCCCCTTTTATAGGCAGAATTCCTTTTCCATATCCTTGGGGTTTTATTTCACTTTGTAGGCTGTTTGCAATATTCTGGTCTGAGGGAGTAAAAGGGAAGAGGAGGCAAAATGCAGGGTGAGTTCCTCCAAATGTCAGGCTGGGTAGTGCCAGGACAGCTGGGCCTGAAACCCTGTACCCAAGGAGGGGACTGGTGTGGCTGAGAAGAATGTGAGCTCAGCTTCATCTGGTTTCTTTCAATGCTCGAAGCAAAGAGCCTGAGTTATTGCATTCTTTCTCGATGTCTTACATAAAATCAGATTATTAAGTGCAGAGGCAGTCAACTGTTCTCCGTCCTCCTGGCTAGCTTTTTAGCATCCCCATAGCAACATCAATAAACAGAAATAAATGAACTTCTGAAGAACAAGTCTGTTGGCTTTGTTATTATTCTCACTTGCTCTGCTTAAAGACACACACACACATTGTTGTTACTGTTCTCCTTCCTAAATCTATGAGCTTTTTTAGCCAGGCGATGACAAGTTTGAGCTCTTACATTTAGATTTTGATCCATTTTGAGTTTGGTTTCTGTAACCCCTTTGTTTAAAAAAACTCTTCAACTACTCACTATCATCTACAGAATTAGATCTTTTTCCTTTCCACAGTATTCAAAGTTCACCTGATCTCTTCTTTTCTCTTGTTTTGTTTTCTTTTTGAGACAGAATCTCGCTCTGTCGCCCAGGCTGGAGTGCAGTGGTGCCATCTTGGCTCACTGCACCCTCTGCCTCCTGGGTTAGAGCAATTCTCCTGCCTCAGCCTCCGGAGTAGCTGGTACTATAGTCACCGGCCACCATGCCTGGCTAATTTTTGTATTTTTACTAGAGACGGGCTTTTGCCATGTTGGCCAAGCTGGTCTCAAATTCCTGACCTCAGATTATCCGCCTGTCTCAACTTCCCAAAGTGCTAGAATTACAGGCATGAGCCACCATATCCAGCCTCACTTGAGCTCTTTCAAAACCAGTTCTCCACCATTATTTGTCAATGACACCTTAAGCTTCATTCAAGGAGAAAAAGGCTTAATTTCTTTATAAGATTCTTTCTCATCTGATATTAACACCCACGTCCACGCTCTCAGCTACGACATTAGAAAAGCGTATTGGGCTGGGTGCAGTGGCTCATGCCTGTAATCCCAGCACTCTGGGAGGCTGAGGTGGGTGGATCATTTGAGGTCAGGAGTTCGGGACCAGCCTGGTTAACATGGTGAAACCTTGTCTATACTAAAAATGCAAAAATTAGCCGGGTGTGCTGGTGCATGCATGCCTGTAAACCCAGCTACTCAGGAAGCTGAGGCATGAGAATCGCTTTAGCACAGGAGACGGAGTTTGCAGTGAGCCAAGATAATGCCGCTGCACTCCAGCCTGGGTGACAGAGTAAAACTGTGTTGCAAAGAAAAAAAAAAAAAGGTGTTTATGTCAGATGAGAAAAAGTCTTACAAGGAACGCAATAATCAAAACAACCTTCAAGTCTACCTGCGACATGGAATCCCAATCTGGCTTCTACTGCCACCAGCCTGGATCAAGCCATCCCAGGGCCAATCTGGATGACATTCGCAAGAGCTTCTGAACTAGGCTTGGTGCTTATACTCTTGTCCTGTATGGTCTGTTTTTTGACACAGCAGTCAGAACGATCATTTAAAAACATAAATCGTATTAGGCCACTTGTCTGTTTAAAACTCTTTAATGACTTTCCTGGCACAGAGGTGAAGTCCAAAGGCCTTATCATGCTGTCCAGTCTTAAGTGGCCTGGCCTGGGTTCATTTATCTTATCTCACTTTGTATCTCCTGTCTCACCTCTGGCTGTTACCCTCCATCACTGGCCTTATTTCCATTCCCTAAATGTGTACAGATTTTTCCTGCTTCTGGTCTTTGTATTTTCTCTTATCCTTCCTAGAACAGTTTCCTCTGATTTTATGGGGTTCATGCCTTCTCATTGCCATTCAGGCCTCAGCTCAAATGTTTTTTCTAAATGTTTTAGAGAATTTATTGACCACTCCATCTGTAGTTCCTTTACCCCATCCCACCTCAGTATGCCAGCAAATCACTCTGTTTCCTTGCTATCTTGCTTATTTATTTTATAACTTCATTATCTGACTGTCTCTGTTCCAGTATAAGGAGGGCAGTAACCATTTCTGATTGGCTCCTCACACAAAGGGTTGGCACACAAAGGAAATCAATAAAAGTATTTTTTTGAGTCAATAAATAAATCCCATTTTTCAAGACCCAGTTTGTATATGACCTCTCTGGTAAAGGCTTTATCACCCATTACTAGAAAGTGCCTCTCCTATGCATATCTCCTGCATAACACTGATCATTTCTTTTAGAGGACTGATGTGTACAGCTGCCATACCTTTTCTATTAAACTATAGCTTCTTAGGCAATGTCTGATCCATTTTATAACCTACCACTTATATCTTTATTTATCAGAGATGTTCAATAAAAGAATATGACTGTTTTGCTTCTTACCCCTGCAATAGCTCACAGGCACAGGCCTATCCCAACAGCTGTCCCTCTACTAAATGTTGAAGCAGGTGAAGTTTATTTCTTGGTTACTAATTATAGCATACGTTTCCAGTGGCTCGCATCACAGTCATTAGCTGCCATCTCATGTGTAAGCTATTGAGAACAGTTCTTTGCGAGCTGAAGCATCGTTGCCAGGTGTATTAGTCTGTTCTTGCATTATTGTAAAGAACTACCTGAGACTGCGTAATGTATAAAGAAAAGAAGTTTAATTGGCTCACGGTTGTGCAGGCTGTACAGGAAGCATGGCTGGGGAGAGGCCTCAGGAAATTTACAGTCATGGTGGTAGGTGAAGGGGAAGAAGGTTTGTCTTACATGGCCAAAGCAGGAGGAAGAGGGTGAAGGGAGAGGTGCTACATGCTTTTAAACAACCAGATCTCATGAGAACTGACACACTACCCTGAGAACAGCAAGGGGAAATCTGCCCACATGATCCAATCACCTCCCACTGGGTCCCTCCTCCAATATTGAGGATTGCAATTCAATATGAGATTTGGGCAGGGACACAAATCCAATCCATATCAACAGGGTCTCCAGGTGGGTACCAGAAATAAGAGCCTTCTTCGGAGTCACAGCAGACCACTCCACCCTCCGACCCCAACTTACACACCCTTCGGAGGTACCAGAGAACTAACATTCTGCAAGGGTAATCCTCAACCAATGGAGACAGAAACTGGAGACAGAAAATGAGGGTAAGTGCCTCATTTTTCTCGTCTTTATCTGGGCCAATCTGAGAGATGTTCTAGAGAGTTCTCAGATATTCTGGCAGAACTAGGCCCCTGTCACCTGTGGCAGTGACCTTCACAATGGACCTTCCTAAAATTGTATCCCTTTCCATGCTGTTCTCTTTCTCACCCTATTTTTGAGATCACTTCCCAAATAAACTATCTATAAATAAGTTGTCTCAGGCTCCACTTCAATGGAACTCAAAATAAGATATCAAGTTTTTCTTTAAGAATCTCCTCTGCTTTCAACAAATAATGTTGGAAAAACTGGATATTCACATGCAAAAGATTGAAATTGGACCATTACCTTATACCACATACAATAATTAACTCAAACTGGATCACAACCTAAATGCATGAGCTCAAACTATAAAATTCCTAGAGGAAAACACAAGGATAAAACTTCACAACATTGGATTTGACAATGCTTTCCTGGACATGGCACCAAAAGCACAGCAACAAAAGGAAAAACAGACAAATTATGCTACATCAAAATATAAACTATCAGGGACCGGGCATGGTTGCTCACACCTGTAATCCCAGCACTTTGGGAGGCCGAGTTGGGAGGATCACCTGAGGTCAGGAGTTCCAGACCAGCCTGGCCAACATGGTGAAACCCTGTCTCTACTAAAAATACAAAAATTAGCCAGGCATGATAGCGTGCATCTGTAATCTCAGCATTCAGGAGGCTGAGCCAGGATGATTGCTTGAACCTGGGAGGAGGAGGTTGCAGTTAGGTGAGATCCTGCCATTGCACTCCAGCCTGGGTGACAGAGCAGGACACCATCTCAAATAAATAAATAAATAAATAAAAATAAAAAAATAAAATATCAAAGAACAATATCAAAAGAGTAAAAAAGCAACCCATGCAATGGGAGAAAATATTCAGAAACCATATGTTTTTTTTTTTGGAGACGGAGTTTCGCTTTTGTTACCCAGGCTGGAGTGCAATGGCGCGATCTCGGCTCACCGCAACCTCCGCCTCCCGGGTTCAAGCAATTCTCCTGTCTCAGCCTCCCAAGTAGCTAAGACTACAGGCACGTGCCACCATGCCCAGCTAATTTTTGTATTTTTAGTAGAGACGGGGTTTCACCATGTTGACCAGGATGGTCTTGATCTCTTGACCTCGTGATCCACCCGCCTCGGCCTCCCAAAGTGCTGGGATTACAGGCGTGAGCCACCGCGCCCGGCAGAAACCATATGTTTAATAAGGGATTAACAGTTAGAATATATAGAGGACTCTTACAACTCAACAATAAAAAAATAAACAACCCAATTAATAATGGGCAAAAGACTTGAACAAACATTTCTCCAAAGATGCTCTATAAATGGCCAATAAGGACATGAAAGATGCTCGATCTACTAATCATTAGGGAAACACGAATCAATACCACAGTGTGATCTCACTTCATATCCATTAGGATGGTTATTTAAAAAACAAACAGAAAATAACAAGTGTCAGCAAGGATGTAGAGAAATTGGAACCATGGAAAACAGTACAGTCATTCCTCAAAATATTAAAGATAGAATTACCATGTAGTCCAGCAATTTCACTTCTGGGTATATATCCCAAATAACTGAAAGCAGGATTTCAAATCATACGTGTTCATAGTAGCACTACGTTCTTTACAAAAAACAAGTGTCTGTTGACAGCTGAATAGATCTGTAAAATGTGGTATATACATACAATTGAATATTATTCAGCCTTTAAAAGAAAGAAAATTCTGATATATGCTACATGAATGAAACTTAAAAACATTTCACTAAGGGAAATAAGCCAGTCACAAAGAGACAAATACTATATAATTTTATTTATATGAGATACTTGAGTAGTCAAACTCACAGAGACAGAATATTTACAACAATGTGCATGCAACTAATGCCACTGAGGTGATCAGTTAAAAATAGTGAATGCAGAGAGAGAGAGAGAGAGAGAAGGAAAGGAAAAAAGAAAGGAGAAAGGAAAAAGAAAGGGGAAAGGAAAGGAAAAGCAGAGGTTGAGCTGAGATCGTGCCACTGCATTCCAGCCTGGACGACAGAGCAAGACTCTGCCTCAAAAAAAAAAAAAAAAAAAAAAAAAAAGAACCTCTTTGGCTTCAAATCTGTAGAAACAAAGTCAAAGTAGATTAGTAGTTGCCTAAGTATGTAGGGGCTGGAGGGAAATAGGAAGTGATTTCTCATGAGTATAACATTTCTTTGGGGGTAAAGAAAACATTCTGAAATTGATTGTGGCGATGGGGTTCTGAGCATACTGCCACTCAAATATGACACCTTGGCATTTGAGAAAGTAGGAGAAACAGGAAAAGTCACTCTCACCTTCTTCTGCCCTTCTTTCCTGAAGCAAGTCATAAGACCCTCGTTCCAGAGGTGTCCTCTCTACATGTAGAAAAAAGGAATATCCTTATTACTGAAAGACACAGACACAGAAGAATTTGAACAAACATACCCTGCCAAGTTCCCTCTAGCTTACTACCATTAGAGCACATTCTCTTTGTCTAATTATATTTCTCCACAACTGTCCAGTGTTCATTAAACCTAAGCATAAATGCACACGGTCCCTTTTGCTTTGGATTTTCGTTTTCAGAGCTTCCCATATCACGTAAAACTCACATCAAATAAATGTGCATGCTTTTTGCTTGTTGATCTGCCTTTTTCTTATAGGTGCCTCAGCCATGAGCCTAACAGTGAGTGAGGAAAATTAATTTTTCCTCCCAAACAGTGATGTTGCACAACTCTGAATATACTAAAAACCAATTAATTGTATACTTTAAATGGGTGATATATATTATTTGAATTGTATTTCAAAAAATTGTTATATTAGAAGAAAAAGGAACATTTTTTCCTTTGCCTTTTGACAATCCCTCTACTTAGGCATGTTATCAATGATCTTGGCTATCTGTAACATTCTTTCTTATTATGAGCAAAAATTCAAATTTCTTTCTTCTTCCCCATCAAAATTAACTATCCTCTGTCCTATTTCTTTCTCGTTCTGCTGTCTTAAAACTAATATAGTATGCATCCATATTTCTTAAAAGGCTTAATGACTATCTCTATGAATAAACACATTAGGAAAAAAAAATCTCTGCTGCTTAAATAATTAAGCTAACATGGGAAGTCCAGAAAACCTGGCAGACTAATAAGGAAGATATATTTAGATAAATGTCACAACAGACACACAAAACACTGCCCGTGGGCTCTTCTCTTTAGCTGCTGTTGAGAATAGAAACCATCAGTCACAGGGCTAAGTTGTACTTTCCAGACAGGAAAAATGGAGAAAATGGAGCAGTTTCCCAGCAGCCTGAGTCACTGGACTCAGCCAACATGATAGTAGTAGTGTTCCAGACTGATTTTGGTGTTGCAGAAGATAATATCCTGGGACTCATTGTGAGAGGTTAAGATTAGAAAGGGCAGCCTTATTACCTCTTTTTAACGGTGCAATCCTGAGTGAGTCACATATTATCTCTGAACCTTCAGTTTCTACGATTAAAATCTAATTCTTCCAAGCCCAGTACTCTTCCAATATCCTACCCCTATTATAAATATTTATTATTTATTTTTATTGAGACGAAGTTTCACTCCTGTTGCCCAGGCTGGAGTGCAACGGTGCAATCTTGGCTCACCGCAATCTCCGCCTCCCAGGTTCAAGCGATTCTTCTCCCTCAACCTCCAGAGTAGCTGGGATTACAGGCATGCGACACCACGCTCAGCTAATTTTGTATTTTTAGTAGAGACGGGGTTTCTCCATATTGGTCAGGCTGGTCTGGAACTCGACCTTAGGTAATCTGCCCGCCTTGGTCTCCCAAAGTGCTGGGATTATAGGCGTGAGCCACTGCGCCCGACCCATAAATATTTATTGTGCTAAAAGGTAAGGGACTTGGGTTTGATTATCATCTCAGTTCTTGTCAGCTTAGACAAGTCATGTACTCTCAGAGACTTAGTTTCTGTACCCTTAAAATGACAACAAATAATCTTGACAAAGACTAGAATCTGTGCACTCTTGCTTCATTACATTTTCTTGCATATTTCAAACGTTTATAATAATAATAAAATCCTAATAGAATTATTATTATTTTGAGACAGAGTTTCGCTCTTTCGCCCAGGCTGGAGTGAAGTGGCGTGATCTCGGCTCACTGCAACCTCCGCCACCAAGTTTCAGTTGATTCTCCTACCTCAACCTCCCCAGTAGCTGGGATTACAGGTGCATGCCACCACGCCTGGCTAATTTTTTTTCTTTTTTTTTGTATTTTTAGTAGAGACGGGGTTTTACCATGTTGGCCAGGCTAGTCTCAAACTCTTGTCTTCAGGTTATCCATCCACCTCGGCCTCCCAAAGTGCTAGGATCACAGGCATGAGCCACCATGCCCAGCCAGAATTTTTATTATTTTGTAAGGTAAAGTGAAAAATTTAAAAGAATTCAAATATCTTTTCAAGGACTGGTTAAGTAAATAGCATGTTCACATAATAGAATCCTAAGAAAAACATTAACAATAGATCTTTATAATAGATTTAGAATAAAGACCAGGAAACATTAAGTGGGAAGAAAAATCAAGCTGCAGAACAGGATTGTTAATTAGATATCATTTTAATTAAAAATATATCATTTTAATAAAACAGCATAAATAGTGTATGAATATGTACATGCACACACACACACACACACACACACAGATAAAAGCTTGGTAGAATACAAACTATAATATGCCTGGATTGTAAGATATTTCGTGTTATATGCGTGTGTGTGTGTGTGTGTGTGTGTGTGTGTGTAAGGGGGTAAGGGATGAATTAAATTTAAGATTGGAATTTATCGGTCAGGATGTCACTTCTCCCATTATAGAACAGGCAACTTTGTGACAGACTACTATACAAAGCATTTTATATTCAGTAACTCATTTAATCATCCAAATACCTAAAGGTTTCTTGCCATTATTATTATTCCAATTTTATGAATGAGAAAAGTGGGGCATAAAGAAGTTAAGTAACTTACTCAGAATCTCACTTTTTTTCTTTAACCAATATTTAGCTTCTTAGCTAGTTGCCTTTGAAATTAAAAAAAAAAAACAAACTTATCAACAGAGTAATCTCTAATCCTAATATGATTGTTCTTTCTTCATCACAAAGATAGCAGTCACAGATTTCTCCATTTTCTATTCAATATGGGGAAATATTTCTTAGATAGGAATGCCTATAGGTGAAGGAACACCTATCCATATTGTATTATTATCTGGCAATATATTTGTTCTTCCCAACATATAGTTCAAACTATCCCTTGTTTTATCTACCTTTATAAATAGTCAATACACTGAGTGAGGGGGAAACGTCACTACCTAAATGTCAAAAACATTTCACACCCTACCTACATCTACTTATTGCTCCTTTCTCTAATAATGTGAAAAAATAGTAAATGTCTGTAGATAAATTGTAGCATATTCCTAAACTGAGAACTCAATGCCTAATAGTGAAAATGGGAATGAACTGACTGACAAATTTTCAACTGCTTGAAGTCAGAAAATATAGTTTAATTGGAACAGAATTTGCCAGTTATCCAGCATGATCCAAACAAAAATAGTTTTTAAATACTATGGGAAAGTGTCAGCTCCATCTCATGAACCTCTCTTTGGCCCACCCAGGCAGCTTTCTCAGCAAAAAGCATGAAGGTGCGGCTAAGCAATAACAGGGAAAGAGGGCAGTGGGGGAGTAAGCATAGCACCCCCAACACACACACACACACACACACACACACACACACAAACACACACACACACATGCATGCGTGCACGCACACACATAGGCATGGTGCTTAGTGATTGCAGTCATTACTGAAAATGAACAAGAAAGTTTAGATTCTTGTTCAACGTTCCTTTATATCATGACTTCCACCTCTTTGAAATTCCCATTTCTCCCATTAGGTGAAATGGCAACCTTCCTACATCATCTCTTACAGGACATAATTGCAAAGTATTGATTTTTTGTTGAGTGATTTGAACATGAAGGATTTATAAACAGAAGAAATTATTAAGGCAAAATAATACCTTGGGGCCAGTGATGCAGTAGCCTGCTTTCTTCTTCCATTTTTCCTCCTCCTGGTCCATATGAACCTTTGCATCTTGTTTCTCCTCTGTCTTCTGGTTCCATTGCATCTGAAATCACCCAATATCTGTTTTATATGCACAGTTCCTCTTCTATGTTTAAGTAGAAAGTTTATTAATGTATCAAAGTGACAAAAAAATAATTTTATTTCTGTCATTTTGGCGTAAGAGGGAAAGAGAGAGGTAGCCTAATTCACAGCAAGAGAGAAGAACATTTCATACTACTCAGGAGCAGAGACTGCCTGGTGCCCAGCAGATCCATTTCGTCCTCTTCCTGAGCCTATACTCAGAATACGTTTCTCAGCCCATCTAGTATTTAGGTGTCATTGTGTCATGAAAAATCTCCCCACTGTCATTCTTCATGCTCTTTCTCCTTCCCCTGACTTGATGCTAAAAAAAGCAGAGCAATCTTAGAAGCCATCTGATGAAGGTAGCAGAGCATGGAATGGAAGGAACCCAGACATCTATATCTCCCTGGGAGAAGAATCGCCCAGCAATCAAAAACAACTACTGTGATTTTATGTGGGCAGGAAATAAACTTCTCTTGTATTTGAGCCACTGTGCATTTTTCAGGGTATTTGTTACAGCAGCTATTTTCACTGAATTTATACAAGTTTTATTCCACTAGGAAAGACACTAATATGAAGTAGGTCGTGGTTAAGAATTTCATCCGGTTAGTACCAAACTAAAATGTCAAGACAACACCGTTTTTCATCCCTTTTGGTTGGGAGAACGGAAGTCCTAGGAGATCAACTGAATGGCCAAAAAATTAGAACAAAAGAACTAAATCGTTCTGCATTATAAAACAAGAAAAGTGTTTAAAGTTTTCTGGAGTAATTCAAGAGTGTTGAAGAGACACTTAAATACACATATTGGGGTTGAATATATAGACTGGAGATACAAGAGAAAAGTACTGAAGATGAAGTGGAAGAAAATAGCAACATGAGAGGATTCATAGAGAAATCATCCAGTGACAATGCTCAATGGTTGGCTGGCAGTAGGATTTAAAAACCTAAAAATGTTATATTAGTTTTCGTGTCATTGGCTTCATTATGATGTGCCATGTCTCCCTTCAGTGAATGTGACACATGTTCCTTGCATTGAGATACCCTAAGGAAATCAAGGAAAATATGCTATGGGTTCATCTGGGTCACACCCAGCCTAAAGGAGAAGAATAAAGACAGATAGAAAGATGAGAACGACAGTTAAAAATTTATCAGGAAACGAGGAACTCAGCAAATGAGGAATAAATAAACAGAAAAAAAATGGAAGCCTGCAAGAGTCTTTGGAGATAATAGGAGAATGCTAAATTTTCTGCTCCCTGTGGGTATGTAGTAAAGTAGTCTTACACTCTGGCTCTAAAGTTGGACTGCCTATTACTTAACCCAGGTATCACCAGTTACTGTGTGACTTTGGGCAAGTTAATTTATTTTCCTGGGCCTCAGTTCCAGACCCTGTAAAAAGAATAACACCATTTAATTGATTTATTCCTCATAACATTATTAGATAGGTAGGTTCTCCTAGTAATGTTAAGAGGAACAAATGAATTAAATGGTATTAACAGCAATGGATGGTATCTGGCATACAGTAAGCCTTCAATAGATTTTTATTAATAATTATCATCATTATTAATACTATTACATGTGGAATTACACATATATGGTTATCAAAAACTCTTTACAAGGATATTTATCACAGCATTAATCTTAATATCCTCAAGACAAAAATAACCTAAATATCCATCAAGTGTAGAATGTATAAATAAATTGTGCAATATTCATACAAACAATACTACATAGCAATAATTATTTTATTTCATTATTTATTAATTTTGAGATGGAGTTTTACCCCTGTTGCCCAGGCTGGCGTGCAAAGGCACAATCTCAGCTCACTACAACCTCTACCTCCCGGCTTCAAGTGGTTCACTTGCCTCAGCCTCCTGAGTAGGCAGGACTACAGGTGCCCACCATCCCACCCGGCAAATTCTTGTATTTTTGGTAGAGATGAGGTTTCACCATGTTGGCCAGGCAGGTCTGAAACTCCTCATCTCAAGTGATCCACCCGCCTCAGCCTCCGAAAGTGCTGGGATTACAAGCGTGAGCCACTGCACCTGGCCAGCAATAATAATTGTATAATGAGCTCCTGCTATGCACAACATAGGCAAACCTAATAAAAATAATGAGAAGAAGAAGCCAGACATGGAAGACTAACTACGTACGATTCATTTACATACAATGAATAAATAGTGTTACAAGCACACAGTGTTGAATATTCAATAGTAAGATGAATATACAGTGTTACACTTCAGGGCTGTAATGACCTTTGACTGGCAGGAGTAGTGATCCCAAGGGGATGCAAGGAGGATTTTTGGTAACATTCTTGTTTTTTCCCTGGAAAGTTGTTGCACTCCGTTATATATGTTATATATGTTTACTCCGTTATAATTCTGTGAATACAAAACACTTTTGGTTTGTGCTCTCTTACTTTAGTATAGATATTATTTTTTATTTTTTATTTTTATTTTTATTGTTGAGACAGAGTCTCGCTCTGTGGCCAGGTGCTAGGCTGGAGTGCAGTGGTGCGATCTCGGCTCATTGCAACCTCCGTCTGCCAGGTTCAAGCAATTCTCCTGCCTCAGCCTCCCACGTAGCTGGGACTATAGGCCCGTGCCATCACACCCAACTAATTTTTGTATTTTTAGTAGATACGGGGTTTCACCACGTTGGCCAGGATGGTCTCGATCTCTTGACCTCGTGATCCGCCTGCCTCGGCCTCCCAAGGTGCTGGGAGTACAGGCGTGAGCCACGGCGCCCGGCCAGTATAGAGATTTTTAAGAGGAGGATTTTTGGTAAGTTTGGATTTAGGGTAACCTCCATTAGATCCAAAGTGGTCCTTGCTCTTTGCTCCCAAGGTCACTAATATGAAGTATCCATCAGTGTTCAGAGATTAAACTATGGAAAAGATTCTGGCCTTACCACAAAATGACCTAAAAACATAGACATTTCTTAAAGCAAGTAAGCAACAAAACCACACATTACAGTGGGTACCCCACAGGCCACTCTGAACTGCTCCCTTAAAGAAACTAAAAAAGACCTTCCATTTTAACATGCCTGTTTGTCTTGCCATTTTCATTGCTTTGCACATCAGGAATTTTCATTTATTCTTTTTTTTTCTTTTTCTTTTTTTAGTTAGCTTCTTTAGATTCAGTGTGGGAATGTATTTCAATAAGACCCTTACAAGAAAATAGTAAGCACCAGGTACAGTGGCTCGTACCTATATCCCTGCACTTTGCAAGCTGAGGCTAGGAGCTTAAGACCAGCCTGGGCAACATAGTGAGAGCCCCATCTCTATAAAAATTTAGCTGGGCGTGATGGCGTGCCTGCAGCTGAGGTTGAGGTGGGTGGGAGGATTGCATGATCTTAGGAGGTTGAAGCTGCAGTGAGTCATGTTCACACCACTGCACTCCAGCCTGAATGAAAGAGCAAGACCCTGTCTCAAAAAACAAACAAATAAAACAATAAGCAATATGTAAGTTTTGATGTAAAAAGGATTCAAGTTTAATTGCTAGTCATTTCTGTATTTGGTGATGCCATTTGCCCTGAAAATATTTATCATCAGTTTAATATCCAGAACTCACAACAAAAAGACCTCATCTTCATTACTGCTTACAACTTGTAGTCATATAGTTATTGTGCGTTTGCTCCTTTACTATCCTTACTGCTCAGGAGACTTAAGCTTAATTAGGCCAGGGATTACATCTTTGTTGATTCATTTTCTATATATTCAGCACCTACAAACTTTATGAATAAATACATCACTAAATATTTCTATAATTTTCCAATGCTAATCTGTTTTCAAATATTGGAAGGAGGGGAGCAGAAACAAATAAAATCTTATGAAGATCCCTGATGCATCAAGTATACCAAAATGGAGCTATAGTGCATGTTGTCTTCAGGTATTTCTTTTTCTTTTCTTTTTTTTTTTTTTTTGGAGACGGAGTTTCACTATGGTTACCCAGGCTGGAGTGCAATGGCGCAATCTCGGCTCACCGCAACCTCCGCCTCCTGGGTTCAAGCAATTCTCCTGCCTCAGCCTCCCGAGTAGCTGGGACCACAGGCACGTGCCACCATGCCCAGCTAATTTTTGTATTTTTAGTAGAGACGGGGTTTCACCATGTTGACCAGGATGGTCTCGATCTCTTGACCT
>PVKV010033316.1:0-18838 GCA_004027835.1 Alouatta palliata
GCCACATTTTCGCTGTCCAGTCTATCATCGATGGGCATTTGGGTTGGTTCCAGGTCTTTGCTACTGTAAACTGTGCTGCAATGAACATTCGTGTGCATGTGTCCTTATAGTAGAATGATTTATAATCCTTTGGATATATACCCAGTAATGGGATTGCTGGGTCAAATGGAATTTCTATTTCTAGGTCCTTGAGGAATCGTCACGAAGATAATTTTTACATGGACTAGTGGGTGGGGGATTATTTCGAGATGATTCAAGCACATTACATTTATTGTGCACTTTCTTTCTATTACTATTAGAACATACAACGAAATAATTCTTTTTTTTTTTTTTTGAGATGGAGTCTCGCTCTGTCACCCAGGCTGGAGTGCAGTGGTGCAATCTCCACTCACTGCAACCTCTGCCTCCTGGGTTCCAGTGATCCTCTGCCTCAGCCTCTTGAGTAGCTGGAATTACAGGTGCATGCCACCATACCCGGCTAATTTTTGTATTTTTAGTAGAGACAGGGTCTTACCACCTTGGCCAGGCTGCTTTTGAACTCCTGACCTTGTGATCCACCCGCCTTGGCCTTCCAAAGTGATGGGATTACAGGCATGAGCCATCACGCCTGGCCAATGAAATACTTCTACAACTCACCATAATGTAGAATCCATAGGAGCCCTGGGCTTGTTCTGCATCTAGATGATCCCACCTGGGGGTGATGGGAGACAGTGACAGATCATCAGGCGTTAGATTCTCATAAGAAGTGTGCAACCTAGATCCCTCATAGGTGCCATTCACAATAGGGTTCGCACTCCTATGAGAATCTAATGCTGCAGCTGATCTGACAGGAGGCAGAGCTCAGGTGGTCATGAGAGCACTGGGGAGCGGCTGTAGATACAGATGAAGCTGCAGTCAGTTGTCCCCTGCTCACTACCTGCTCTGCAACCTGGTTCCTAGCAGACCACGTGCCGATACTGGGCCATGGCCTGGGAACTGGGGACTCCTGGGTTAGAGAATCAGGGGAATAAACACGATGGTGGCTGGTTCTACCAGAGGAGACGCACAAGTACATTTCTTCCTAAGTCACATAGAGGCCTTCACCTAGGGAAACTTGAGACTGACAGAGAAGGCAGAAAGGAGCCCCTAGAGTCATCTAATGAAGACAAACTCACCTTGTGGCTTTACAAGTTTTAAGCAAACCAAGGCAGGTATCATTTGTGACTAGCCTGATAAGAGAATCTCATTTCAACCCTGAGTTCTTTTCTCTTTGAAAAATTTTCATCAGGAGATGGGGCGCAGTGGCTCATGCCTATAATCCCAGCACTTTGGGAGGCTGAGGTGGGCAGATCACCTGAGGTCAGAAGTTCGAGACCAGCCTGGCCAACATGTTGAAACCACTTCTTTACTAAAAATACAAAATTTAGCTGGTATGGTGGTCCACGCCTATAGTTCCAGCTACTCAGGAGGCTGAGGCAAGAGAATTGCTTGAACCTGGGAGGCAGAGGTTGCAGTGAGCCAAGACTGCACTATTGCACTCCGGCCTAAGCAACAGATCAAGACTGTGTCTCAAAAAAAAAAAAAAAAAAAGTCAAATATTTACCATAAGATTGAAATACTCTGCTTTGAGACAATTACCATATATACTCCTCACTTTCCTTAAATCTGATTCTTAAATATCAGCAGCTGAGCTTTCTGGTCCCGGTCACAGAAGCAGGATGACGAAGAGAACGTCATCGTTTGGGAAGCGTCGCAATAAGACGCACACGTTGTGCCGCCACTGTGGCTCTAAGGCCTACCACCTTCAGAAGTCGACCTGCGGCAAATGTGGCTACCCCGCCAAGCGTAAGAGAAAGTATAACTGGAGTGCCAAGGCTAAAAGACGAAATACCACCGGGACTGGTCGAATGAGGCACCTAAAAATTGTATACCACAGATTCAGGCATGGATTCCGTGAAGGAACAACACCTAAACCCAAGAGGGCAGCTGTTGCAGCATCCAGTTCATCTTAAGAGTTTCACCGATTAGTCACGCAATAAATGTTCTGGTTTTAAAAATACAAATATATATATATATATATATATATATATATATCAGCAGCTGAAAGAGGCAATTATCATAAAGAGTAGTTGCTTTAGAAAAAAAGATTTTCTCAGGCACTTCTAGAAATAGAAAGGTGTGGTGAGTGATGTAAATTATGATCTGCAATTGTGATCTTTCAATTACGATGTGCAATTATCTTAGAAATGTAGCTGCGATACCAGGCAAATGTTTACACCTGTATCACAAATCTACTGCTAGGTATAATCCTTAAAGTCTCAAAATTAGCTCTACGCCTTATACAGAGTAGGCTGAATAAATGACTGCAGAGCAACTTTAGCAAAATAGCAAAAGAAGGGAAGAAAAGTACTGAAACAGGAGAGCCAACCATGACCACAGGTCTCTAGTGCTTACAAGGTACAACACTGAGATTTCTGCAGGGCTCTATGTGCTGAAAAATCTCAAGTATCTCAAGAGTGTCAAAAGTGAAGTGTCAGAAGTGAGAAGATCATAAATGTTCAAAACAAGTGGGGGACTTAGATGCAGGGACTAGCTCTGAACATACAGTGTGTCCTCTGATATCAATCTCACCTCTTTTTTTTTTTTTTTTTTTTTTAAGATGGAGTCTCACTCTACTGCCTCTATTGCCCAGGCTGGAATGTAGTGGCATGATCTCAGCTCACTGCAACTCCCGCCTCCCAGGTTCAAGCTATTCTCCTGCCTCAGCCTCCTGCGTAGCTGGGACTACAGGCGTGCCCCTCGTGTCTGGCTAATTTTTGTATTTTTAGTAGAGAGGGGGGTTTCACCATGTTGGCCAGGCTGGTCTCGAACTCCTGACCTAAAGTGAACCGCTCGTCTTGACCTCCCAAATTGCTGGGATTACAGGCGTGAGCCACTGCGCCTGGCCTCATCCTCTTACCCGTGACGCTTCAGGTCATGCCTTTGAGCTTTTTAGGTTTTAATGTATTCACCATGAAACTATTCAGAATTATCTTTCTCCCCTAAGTCATCTAATTTTCCCTTCTTTCTCACCAAAAACACTTCCTCCGTAATAGGCAGAGGATTATTACTTGAAGTTGCTTTCTTTTTTAACTGAAGAAATGTCAGGCATGTTATTTTCGGAGTGATTTAAACAGCTCTAGTGTTATAACTAAACAGAAAGAACAAAGATGCTAAAATATTAATCATCCTGCCCAGCTGCCCACTGGGAGTAGCTGAAAATGGCAACATGCTGCTGTCTCTGGCTTCGTGTCCACGTTACTGCCTGTGCAGCTCACAAACACTCCCTTTCCTGAACATATGGAGCAATCTCAGCAAAGAATTTGCCTCAGTGAACCCTGACTAGCCAATCAAAACCAGACGGTTCCAAGTTCAGTGACTAATATCAGGGATGAATTGTGCGTGGTGAAAAGGAAATTTTGTGTGCTGGAGAAATTTATACCCTGAGATCAGCCGTATCACAGGTGTGCATGATCACCTGGAGAGAATGAACTTTAGAAAAGGCGAGTTCAAACATTTCTTCAAGCAGCACGCCTGTCATCACAGAGTATGAAAAACTGAACAGCGCTATGCGGTATCTGATCACCCTAACAACAACAACAACAATAGCTGCCTTTGGGGAGGATTTTCGGGACTGAAGCTGGGGGCAGCCACTGCACTGAGCTCTGCATATAGGCGATCCCATTTAGTTTAATCCTCACAAACCAGAAGGTAGCTGCAACCATCTCTGGTCTACATACAAGGAACGAGGTTTGGGAAGATTAAGTGAATTGCTCTGGCTTGGACGCCAAGAAAATGAAGGAAGTGGGTATCTCTAATTCCAAAGCCCTTGCTTTTTTTTTTTCAAGACGTTATCTTGCTCTGTCGGCCAGGCTGGAGTGCAATGGCACAGTCTCTGCTCACTGCAACCTCCACCTCCTGGGTTCAAGCGATTTTCCTGCCTCAGCCTCCCGAGTAGCTGGGATTACAGGCACCCACCACCACGCCCAGCTAATTTTTCTTTGTATTTTTAGTAGAGATGGGGTTTCACCCTGTTGGCCAGGCTGGTCTCGATCTCCCGACCTTGTGATCCACCCACCTCAGCTTCCCAAAGTGCTGGGATTATAGGCGTGAGCCACCATGCCTGGCCAAGTCCTTGCTTTTAACCACCATACTATTTTAGTATTCTTTCCCTCTTTCTCATGCCCTGATATTCATAGGAAAGGTAAAAAGCTGGGAAATTAGATGGAAGAAACATTAAAACATAAACAGGTATTGGCTGTGTAGGATGCGCTGGAAAACATGGCGGACTGTTTCCAAAGAGTGGACTAAATTTATTAATCACCTTGGGAGGTAAGTACTACTTCCAAGATGAAACACATTTTTGGCTCTTGAGAAGCCCCAACATTTATACATTTTCACACGGGCGTGGAAATAAGCGTTGGAGAGGCATGTGCTAGCTCTTAAGAATCTATACAAACAGCAAAAACCTAAGAAGAGGCAGATTTCTAGCCAGTTTCATCTTAAAAGGTGATATTAAATCCCCAAATTCATTTCCAATATCAAAAGTGACACAGGCCTGTGTTCAATATGCCCTCTTCTCATAAAACTTGCCCTGGCAGGGTTACCAGGACAGTGGTGTGGCCAGGCAGCTCCATGAGGACCAGGGGAATCTCAATTCAATGAACTTTCACCACCCACCTCTGAAGCATGAGGCATTCTGATGACAATAACAATGAACACTTATTGAGCCCTTACTATATGCTAAGTGGAATACTAAGTCCTTTACATGCTTTTTTTTTTTTTTTTTGAGACAGTCTTGCTCTGTCGCCAGGCTGGAGTACAGTGGCGCAATCTCGGCTCACTGCAACCTCTGCTTCCCTGATTCAAGTGATTCCCCTGCCTCAGCCTGAGTAGCTGGGACTACAGGCACACCCCACCATGCCTAGCTAATTTTTTATATTTTAGCAGGGACAGGGTTTCACCATGTTGGCCAGGATGGCCTCGATCTCCTGACCTCATGGTCCACCTGCCTTGGCCTCCCAAAGTGCTGGGATTACAGGCGTGAGCCACCGTGCCCAGCCCTTTACATACTTTTAATTCATTTCATCCTCACAGCAAACCCTGTGAGGTGCGTACTATTCCCTACTTTATAAATGAGATAACTGAGTTGTAAAGAAGTTAAGTAATTTTCCAAACCCTAAACACTTCCAGAGCTCTCTGTCTTAATCACTAAGGCTATGCTGTAGGGTCTGGAGGGTGAAAGCAGTGCGTAGCTTCAGAACTCGGCAACAGTGTTGCAGAGGCTCCACTCTCCCACGGGTTAAGGAACAGAATGAATATTCATACCTTCCCCCTCCCTGACAACACCATGACTGGAGGAAACCAGCTAGGAAGACTTCTCTCTTCTTAAGGAGTGGGAAACATGCTTGGTTAATCGAGAGAGGAGCATCCTGGAGAAAGACTCGTGTTGGAGAAGGAAGAGGAAAGGGGGAAGAAAAGAACAATACACACCCTTGCTTCACGAAAGTGCAGGGGACACCCTACCTCTAAAAAAGGAAGAGTGCTGTGGTGCTTGATCCACTCTCCGGAGTGGCTCAGCGCGTAGAAGAGAAACAAGGAGCAATTCCAGGAGGCAGGGACCAGGGTCGCCTGCTCTGACCCTCCCAGTTGTTCCAGTCATGTCAAGGGCCCTTTTTTTTTTTTGAAGATGGAGTTTTCCTCTTGTTGCCCAGGCTGGAGTACAATGGCGCCACAATCTCAGCTTACTGCAGCCTCCACCTCCCGGGTCCAAGCAGTTCTCCTGCTTCAGCCTCCCAAGTAGCTGAAATTACAGACAGCGACCACCACACCTGGCTGATCTTTGTATTTTTAGTAGAGACGGGGTTTCGTCATGTTGGCCAGGCTGGTCTCAAACTCCTGGCCTCAGGTGATCCGCCCATCTCGGCCTCCCAAAGTGCTGGGATGACAAGAATGAACCACTGCTCCGAGCCATGTCAAGGGTCTTTTATCCAGCACAGCAGCTACCATCTGTCACTATTTTTACAAATGTATAGGACAGATCCCAGTTGTTTTCGAACAAGCTGTAACTGAATAACAGTTTTTAAATATAGAAATTCCTAAAATATGTAGCTCCCATAATACACATATAACTCTAAAAGGCAAAGGGGAAAAGACACAATATTGTATTTTAAATGTAACTAACATGGCTATGATTAGAAATAGGGTAGAAACAACATAGCGGAGTTTTGGTGGGTTTTGTTGTTGTTGTTGTTGTTGTTTGAGGCGGAGTTTTGTTCTTGTTGCCCAGGCTGGAGTGCAGTGGCACGATCTCAGCTCAAGGCAACCTCTGCCTCCCAGGTTCAAGCGATTCTCCTGCCTTAGCCTCCCAAGTAGCTGAGATTACAGGTGTGTGCCACCATGCCAGGCTAATTTTTATATTTTTAGTAGAGATGGGGTTTCACTGTTGGCCAGGCTGGTCTCGAACTACTGACCTCAGGTGATCCACCCGCCTCAGCCTCCCAAAGTGCTGGGATTACAGGTATGAGTCACCGTGTCTAGCAATATAGTGGTTTTATCTCAAGGATTTATAAACATCTTAAGAAAATGTTAGGAATGGGGTGATAACCTCCAGAGACTTGTATTCTAGTTAACTCAGTCCCCATCCAACCCAGTTAATTTTATACTCCATACCTAACAATTTTCAAATGCTTAAAACTGGCAGATAAATGTCCCACGTGTGGTCGGCATGGAGACGCATCACACAGTTCTTTCAAGGGAGGCCTTTTTGCCCCAGCTACTGGGAGTGCTCTTGGCAGATGGCCTTCCACTGCCAGTCTCTCAAGGGCACAGAGCCGCCCTGCCCAAGGACATGGCCTTCCCAGGGTGTTTCCCATCCAATGACTGATCAAGGCTGGGGCATATAAGCCCAGCAATGTGAATTCAACCTGGGACAATCCTGAAGGCTATCTCGCCTCCCGAGCTTCCCAGGGGACTGTCATCAAGGCCAAGCCGCTCCCTCTGCCAATCCTGTTGCCCAGCAACCTACCATAGGTGACCCCGTAGGTACCCCTCATACGCATCCTGCATACAAAAGCCCCTCCGCAAAAGCCCTTCCAAGGCTGCTCCCCAGAGAGTCCAACCTGTGCCTCAATGCCTCTATGGCTAAGAAAAAGAAATTCAACTTTCAAGGTAAGTGGTACAGGTTAAGCCAGACTATTAGAAAAAAAGCTTTCACAAGTTATCTTGGAAATTTTCCTCCTCTATATGAGCTATACTCCAACAGATGGTTAAAACTCAACCTAGGAGAAGGCTGGGCAGCTCAGCTGAGGTGGTCATCTGCGTAGTTCCAATCAGATGAAGGAGCACAGTAGAACTCTCAGTAAGGCACGCTGAGCTACGTGGTCAGCCTCCAATCTCCCTTGAGCAAGGTGGGGGCTGTCCTGACCCACTTTAAAGCTAAGTCATTCGATATATTCCCATTCAAATGTAAGTTCATTCTGTCTCTCATCTGTTTCATCTCTCTCTCTCTCTCTCACACACATACACACACACACACACACACACACACACACACGCTCACCTACCCCTAAAAATGTTGCATATCTTTTTCTCTTCCTGGCCATGTTACATGTCTTTTTCTCTTCCTGCCTCTCTGTCCATTTCTAGCAAGAAAAAATACCAGAGAAAATACTGTTTATAAAACAAAACAAAACAAAAATGGCTACTCTTGGGCTCTTTGGCTGACAAAAGAAAAAGGCAAAATGAGTACTCACCTTATCATCACCCCTAGAGATGGTCAAGTTTGGGATGAGTTTAGCAGTATGGTACTAAACACAAGCTGGGGGTGAATCCAGAAGTCGAGGGGATGGTCACTCTTGGACACAGGACCTCTAATTATCCTGTTCAAATGACCCAAGGGAGTACAGAAACACACTGGAGGGTCTCCTAAATTCACTTATTCGTAGATACAGAACGTTTATCACCGAAACATACTCTAAACAACTAGTTGTTAATTCTTCAGTACATAATAATTTTTTTGTAATTGTGCTTATGGATTTCAATCTAACCAAACTGGCTGACAGAACTGTTTTACCTTTGATGTCAATGCAGTTTCCCAACTACTGTTTGAAATGGTTAAAACAGGCTGGGAGCAGTGGCTCACACCTGTACTCTCAGCACTTTGGGAGGCCTAGGTGGGCGAATCATGAGGTCAGGAATTTGAGACCAGCCTGGCCAACATGGTGAAACCCTATCTCTACTAAGAATATAGAAGATTAGTTGGACATAGTGGCGGGCACCTGTAGTCCTAGCTACTCAGGAGACTGAGGCAGGAGAATCGCTTGAACCCGGGAGGTGGAGGTTGCAGTAAGCCGAGATAGTGCCACTGTACTCCAGCCCTGGCAACAGAGTGAGACTCCATCTCAAAAAAAAAAGAAAGAAAGAAAGAAAGAAAAGGTTCAAATAACAACAGCAACAACAATAATAAAGAGTCCTCATCGCTGCATTCAGAATGTTTTCTCAAAGATTTCACCCTCCTGGCAGGACTGTCTAGATGGAAAGAGAATGTCATGTCCCTTCCCAAAGTAAACCGTCGAGACCACATTACCTTCCGGCTCAAGCTCCTTTAAGGATTTGAAATCACTTGAAACGACTACTCAGCCGCTTCAGTCCCTTTCTTATGCTGTCTTTCCCTACTCAAGCACTTGGTTCTAATCAGACCACTTCCTTCCTGCTGCTTTGGTTTTTATTACCAAAGTTCTTCAGTCCTTTTCACCACCCCATATGCTAAACAACTTCCACTTTGAGACGCACATTCTCAGAGAACTCTGAGGAGGAGCCAAACTCAGCTAAAGGTCTTCAATAATGAATGAAACTGTGAAGAGCTACGATTTGTCTTAAACAGCTTTCACCTTCTTTCTGTATCCCTTTCTTTCTGAAGAGCATGCATCTACTTTTCTCAGGAATCAAGCATTCTCATTCTTTCACTGATTCTCCAAACACAGGAAAAGTTACATGATAAATAAGTCATATTGGTGTAGGCCTCTGCGCAGGAAAAGCTAACATAGCAGACCTAACTGCCTTTTTTTTTTTTTTTTGGAGACGGAGTTTCGCTCTATCACCCAGGCTGGAGTGCAGCAGCGTGATTTCAGCTCACTGCAACCTCTGCCTCCCAGGTTCAAGCGATTCTCCTGCCTCAGCCTCCTGAGTAGCTGGGAATACAGGCACGTGCCACTATGCAAGGCTAATTTTTTTGTATTTTTAGTAGAGACAGGGTTTCACCGTGTTAGCCAGCATGGTCTCAATCTGCTAACCTCGTGATCTGCCCACCTCAGCCTCACAAAGTGCTAGGATTACAGGTGTGAGCCACTGTGCCTGCCCCCTAACTGCTTTTCCTAACAAGGCATTACTGCCAAGGTGGGCCCTTGCCTAGCTGGCATCCGGGAGCTTGGATTTTGGGAGGGTCCCACTATTAACAGATAAGAGTGGCAAGCTGTGCCTACATTGTATCAATGCTATGTTTCATGCTGAATACCTGCTTTCCTTCTGGGAGTCTGGAATTTGGGTACCTGCCAGACAGATGGTGCTGATGCTCAGCTGAAGGTCTTCAATAAGAAGACCCCACAGGCCCAACACCCTCATAAACTCTGGGCACTGAGTCACTAATGAGCCTTCCTGGTTGGTCATATGTCACACATGTTGTCACAACTCATTATTGGGGTAATTCTGTGCATCCTGTGGGATTCCGCTGGAGGAGGACGCTTGGAAGCTTGCACCTGGTTTCCCCAGGACTTCACCGAAGAGGCTTTACCCTTTGCTGATTTTGCTTTGTATCCTTTTGCTATGATAAATCATAATCACGAGGATAACTACAGTCAATTCCCACTATTCACAGTAGTTATGTTCCAGAAAGTCACCATGAAGACTGGATTAGCAAACACTCAACCGATGTTCCTGAGGAAATACGTACATCTATCTATGCGTAACCCACAGAGATTATAAAATTAAATCCTAAAAACAACTCATCCTGGTACATTTGATTTTCCTTATTTTGCAAAAGAGAAAACAAGGTTCTGAAGTGTTAAGTAACTTGCCTGAGGCTGCCCCACTAAGAAGAGCCCGAGTTGGGATTCAAGCCTGTCTGTCTGGCCCCAGAGCCAGGGTCCATCCTCCGGTCATCCCTCTCTGAGGCTGAAACAAAAGGCAGAGCATCACCTTGTTCCACCTCAGCTGCGAATGTGCTTGTGGGGTGGGTCAAACCTTTTGCCACTTTATCCACGTCCATGAATAAATGCGAGAGTACTGCTAGGATTGACCTGGGGGTTATAAGTACATTTTAGTTGGTGAGTATAAGCTGAATCTTATGAGTCCTCCTAGCAAATAACTAAACCTGGAGGTTGTCTTGGGGACCCCCATCATACCCTCTAAGGAGAGACCAAGTTCCCCCTTCCTGCAAAGGCACTGAGGAGGAGAAACAATAAGACTGGGGCCAAAGCGGCAGGAGGTGGGGCTTCCAGAGCTCCCAGAGCGACCTGCCCTTTGCATCTGTGATTACTTTGGCTGTTCCTTTGAGGTTCTCTTTGGCCTCTCTTTTTGGCTTGCTTTTTTGAAGTCCCTTCTCCAATTCAGCTGCTACAGTTGGCTGGGCCTATGGTAGCCTCCCTCTTGGAGGTCAAATAGGAACAGCAGTGAATGAAGTTCAGGGGAAAGGAAGACTGATGAATCACCCAGGCCAGCTGTCCCAGGGCCTGAGGAGTGATGGTCTTCTCCTTGACAAGTGTTTGCACAGCTTTTCCTTTGGAAAACCCTTGTCCCTTTCTAGTTAGACGGTTTCTCAGCCTGGCTACTTGGCCAGGGTTGAGATCAACATATGGGCCTAGGAGAAAGAAGTTAAGGAGGAATTAAGGCAGAAGGGGCAAAAGAAGTCTTTATGACTCAAAGCTGGCCAAACCTGGCTCATCATCAGAGCTAAAGCTAGCAGCAAAGTCATAGGACCAACCCCATGCATGTGTCTCAGGATCTTTTTTTTTTTTTTTGAGATGGAGTTTCACTTTTGTTGCCCAGGTTGGAGTGCAGTGGTGCAGTCTCAGCTCACTGCAACCTCTACCTCCCAGGTTCAAGTGATTCTCCTGCCTCAACCTCCCAAGTGGCTGAGATTACAGGTGTGCACCAACATGCCTGGCTAATTTTTGTTTTTTTGTTTTAGTAGAGATGGGGTTTCACCATGTTGGCCAGGCTGGTCTTGAACTCCTGAACTCCAGTGATCTGCCCGTCTCAGCCTCCCAAAGTGCTGGAATTACAGGCATGAGCCACGGCTCCCGGCCATGTCTCAGGATCTTTTCTGTACAGTTAGCAAATTCACAGACTCTGGTTTTCTGGCTGTAATATAATAAACATATACTCATCTGGCCAGGTGTGGTGGCTCATGCCTGTAATCCCAGCACTTTCGGAGGCTGAGGTGGGCGTATCACCTGAGGTTAGGAGTTAGAGACCAGCCTGACCAACATGGAGAAAGCCCGTCTTTACTAAAAATACAAAATTAGCCTGTAATCCCAGCTACTCGGGAGGCTGAGGCAGGAGAATCACTTGAATCCTGGAGGTGGAGGTTGCCGTGAGCCGAAATCACGCCATTGCACTCTAGCCTGGGCAACAAGAGCAAAATTCCATCTCAAAAAAACAAACAAACAAAAACAAAACAAAACAAAACAAAATATATATATTCATCCCTTGGCATCTTGAGGGATTGGTTCTAGGACTAACCCCTTTGCATATACAAAATCCATGGATGCTCAAGTCCCATATATAAGATGGTATAGCATTTACATATAACCTACACACATCTTCCTGTGTAACTTTAAATCATTTCTAAAGTACTTATAATCCCTAATACAATGCAAATGCTATGTAATAGATGTTATGCTGTATTGTTTAAAGAATCATGACAAGAAAAAAGTCTGTACATGTTCAGTGCAGATGCAACCATCCATTTAAAAAAATTTTTTGATTCTCAGTTGGTTGAATTCACCCACAGATATAGACGGCCAAGTATACATATGTTTGGTCTTCACCCCAGGTTCCTGGCACACAGCTTCAAAAACCTTTGGAATTTCCTGAGTGATAGAAGTATCTTTTGTTATTCATATGAGTCTTTTTGGACTCCTGCTAATTTCTTTGGGGAAATTCATCTATGAACACATCAGATAATAACTCATGATTGGCTTTTAGACAATTTCAAAGAAAGGGCTAACCATACCAATGGCTAGAGGGCTGGAACTTTCAGGCCAACTCCCAATCCCCAGGGAGGGGAGGGAGGCTAGAGATGGAGGTCAGTCAAGTGGCCAGTGATTTAATCAATCATGCTAAGTAAAGGAGTCTCCATAAAAACCCTTCAACAAGGTTCAGGGAGCTTCTGGGTTGGTGAACACGTCAGTGTGCTGGGACAGGAGAGGGCGGTACAGAGCATGGAAGCTCTTTACCACCAGGAAGGAGGGGTGGTAGTACAAGGCACGGAAGCTCTGTACTACCACCCCTAACCTCTATACCTTCCCTATATACTGTGCCTTTTCCAGTTGACTGTCCCCGAGTTGGAACCTTTTAATAAAACTATAATAGTAAGTATAGTGCTTTCCTGAGTTCTGTGAGTCATTTCAGTAGGTTATCAAATCCTGATGGGCAGGGGTAGGGTCATGGGAACCCCATGGACAAAAGTGCCTGGGGAGATCCAGGACTAATGGCTAGTATCTGAAGTTGGAACAGTCTTCGGGATCAAGCCCTTAGACTTGTAGAGTCTGATGCTGACTCTGGGTAACATCAAAACTGTTGGATACTCAGTTGATGTTGAACAATTAGTGGAATAACACACTCACTCTCTTTCTCTCTCTCCCACCAGCCCCTGTTAGTATAATGTAGCCCCTTCCTACAGATGAATAATGAATGTTCCCAAAAAACACTCCCAAGTATTTAATGCCATCAGAATTGTTGGATACCCAGTTGATGTTGAACAATTAGTGGAATAACACACTCACTCTCTTTCTCTCTCTCCCACCAGCCCCTGTTAGTATAATGTAGCTCCTTCCTACAGATGAATAATGAATGTTCCCAAAAAACACTCCCAAGTATTTAATGCCATAAGTGAATGAAAAATAGTCAACTTTTGTATCTCTAATTATATTGTCTTATCACTAGAGAAATTCATCTGTGAACACATCAGATAATAATGTGGAGATATCACTCAAATCACAGAAGCCCTAGAAAACAACTCTCATAGACTATAAAAAAAATCTGTGGCTGGGTGCAGTGGCTCACACCTATAATCCCTGTACTTGGGGAGGCTGAGGTGGGCAGATCATGAGGTCAGGAGTTCGAGACCAGCCTGCCAACATGGTAAAACCTCATCTCTACTTAAAGTACAAAAATTAGCTGGGCGTGGTGGCATGTGCCTGTAATCCCAGCTACTCAGGAAGCTGAGGCAGGAGAATTGCTTGAACCTGGGAGGAGGAGGTTGCAGTGAGCTGAGACCACGTCACTGCACTCCAGCCTGGGTGACAGAGCAAGACTTTGTATAAAAAAAAATGAAGCCCCAGAACAGCAGCTGTTTCAGCAAAATGATTTCTGTAGATACTGTGACCTGGTAATAAAACGCAAAAGAGAGAGACTTTGAGCTCAAAACAGTAGAGAAAGCATACATGGTTGCCTCCTTCATTCCAAAGAGCACACTGAAATGGCAGTCAAGATATTTTTGAAAGAATAAATCCATGGTGGCATTGAAAACACGAGGAAGCATTATCAATGAAGACATCATTTTGGAGACTCTCTGAAAGAAAAGAGTTGGGACTGTATTGACCAATAAACCAAAACTGGGGGTGGGGAATGGGTGAAATACAACTAGAAATACATGAGGCTACAGATAAGAAGCTCTTTCTTTTTGACAGAAACCTGGAGAAGCTCCAAGCTTACAGTCAATGGCTATTGGCAGCCACAGAATGGCCTACAAAGAAGTGGTTATAAGGCAGAAATCAGGGCATCTGAGTGGTGAGCTGTCTACAGAACAGCTGAGCCCGTCTGCCCACAGCCCTGCCCTGTGTAGACTGCAGTCTGCGGAACTTGCTCCCAGCTGGAGCCCCCAGAACAGCCTTCTCTGGAAAGGAAGGTTTGCCTGGGGAGTGCCCATGGTGTTGGTGTCTGGACTACAGAATGATTTAAAGAAAAGCCTCTAGGATAGAAACAGGGGTAAAAAGAAATAAACATATAAAAGATGTCACCCCAAGGTTGGAGTTCTCCTTATCTTATAGTTTTGTTATAGTAAATGGTCCTGAATCTTCTTGGTGCACTCTTTGACCTAATCATATATTCTAGAAAGAAACCTGCCTACTGGCATACCTTGCCCATTTATACAGAGTGCATAGCCTGCCCATTTACACAGAGTGCATAGCCTGTCTTTCCATTCAAGAAAGAAGCCTTTTGGGTAAATAAACCTGCCCAAATACAAAGAAAGCCTATTACAGCTACCTATATGAATCGACACGGTCCTTTATTCATAAACATAAATATGAAGAATCAATGAAGAATTAGCAGATGTGAGAAAGAGCCCATAGCACGTGTGTTAGTTTGTAAAGGCTGCCATAACCAAGTACTAGAGACAAGGAGCTTAAACATTAACTTTCACAATTCTCAAAGCTAGAAGTCCAAGATATATAGGTCAGCAGAGGTCATTTCTTCTTTTCTTTTTTTGAGACAGAGTCTCACTCTGTCACCCAGGCTATAGTGCAGTGGCTTGATCTTGGCTCACTGCAACCTCTGCCTCCCGGGTTCAAGTGATTCTCCTGCCTCAGCCTCCCAAGTAGCTGGGATTACAGGCACCTGCCACCAAGCCCAGCTAATTTTTGTATTTTTTAGTAGAGATGGGGTTTTGCCATGCTGGCCAGGCTGGTCTTAAACTCCTGACCTCAGGTGATCTGCCTGCCTTGGCCTCCCAAAGTGCTGGGATTATAGGCGTGAGCCACCGTGCCCGGCCAGATGTTGTTTCTTCTGAGGCCTCTTTCCTTGCTTGTCTTCTCCCATGTCCTCACATGTGTCCCATGTACCTCTTTTTCTTTCTTTCTTTTTTTTTGGTGAGACAGGGTCTCAGTCTGTTGCCCAGGCTGGAGTGCAGTGATGCAATCATGGTTAACTGCAGTGTTGACCTCCTGGGCTCAAACGATCTTCCCAGCATCCTGAATAGCTGATACTATAGGCGCACACCATCACACCCAGCTAACTTTTTTTTTAATTTCTTGTAGAGATGGAGTCTCCCTATATTTTCCAGGCTGGTCTCAAATTCCTGGGCTTAAGCAATCCACCTTCCTCGGTCTCCCAAAGAGCTGGGATTACAGGTATAAGGCACCATTCCTGGCTTTAGGTTCCTCTTCTTTTTTCTTTTTTTTTTAGATGAAGCTTCACTCTTGTTGCTCAGGCTGGAGTGCAATGGCACCATCTCGGCTCACTGCAGCCTCTTCCTCCCAGGTTCAAGTGATTCTCCTGCCTCAGCCTCCTGAGTAGCTGGGATTACAGGCATGCCCTACCACGCCCGGCTAATTTTGTATTTTTGGTAGAGACGAGGTTTCTCCATGTTGGTCAGGCTGGTCTCGAACTCCCGACCTCAGGTGATCTGCCTGCCTAAGCCTCCCAAAATGCTGAGATTACAGTTGTGGGCCACCGCAGCAGTTGAGTTCCTCTTCTTAAAAGGATATCAGGCATATTGGATTAGGGACAACCACAGTGACCCCATTTTAACCTAATTATCTCTAAAGACCCAGTCTCTAAGTAAAGTCACATTGTGAAGTAGTAGAGGGTTAGGACTTCAACATTTGAATTTTGGGGGTGACATACAATGCAGCCCAGCAACATAAAAGAAAAAGTCTAAGATGAACAAACCAGAACGTACCTAGAGAGGAAACAGAAATAACAAAAGGAGCAAAAAAAGAAAAAACCTCACCATTTTTAAAAGTTCTAACCTGTACCGTTCAAAGGATTAAAAAATTTACAACTTTATAAACACACTTGTATGAAAATAAAAGCAATCATGAACATTCAAACTTGTTGGTGCTCAAAACTATTGTTCTCAAAATTTTAAAAATCAATGGGAAGAGCCGAGTAATAAAATGGATACAGCAATTACAACAGAAGTCAGTAAAACATATTAGTAAATGTAAATAAAATACTGAATACAGAAAAAAAGGGGCTTCAGTTGAAAATAAAACAGCACATGAAGAGTTGAAAGGGAAGTTTAAGAATTCTAAGTTTGATTTATTCAGAGATATTTATTTGCTTCAGACTTCGTTAGAAAAATGTAAACTTAGGTATGCATGTTAAATACGTTGGGGTGGCTGGGGCCCAAGGTGGGTGGCCTGAGTCTTCCATTCCTGGGTGGGGAAGGGGGAAACTAGTTTTCCCATAAAGATGTCATTTCCCAGCTTCTGGCTTTATTTGGAAAGCCCACTTTCAGCTGCTTGCAATGCAGAGGCCCCATAACCTCAACTCCCATCTCCTCGTGGGTGTGGAAATGCAGGTCCCTAAGCTATATATCTGGTTCAGTTATCCCTGAGGGCCAGGAGGCTTCAATCACTCACCCGTGTGGGTAGGTGTCTTCATTTCTGGCACCTGGAGAACTCTGCTTTGTTGCTTTCAAGTTCAGCTAAGAATTTTAAAACAATTTTTTAAAAAGCTTTATCTAACACTTCCATGGAAAGGGAAAAAGGAGTGGGGAGGCTCATCCATCAACTCAGTCTACCATTTTAACCAAAAAGTCTCTATTGTGAACAGAGTTAATGATGAAAAACACCTTTACAGTGCTTAGAATGTGTGAGGCACTGTTCTAAGAGATTCACACATATTAATCTCTTCTATCTTCATAACACTGCAACATGGGTACAGGTTGAGTGTCCCTTATCTGAAAAGATCATGGATTCTGGAACATTTGCTATACATAATGAACTATCTTGGGGATGGGACTCAAGTCTAAACAGGAAATGTATTTATGTTTCATACATACCTTATATACCCAGGCTGAAGGTACAATATTTGTAATAATTTTGTTCATGAATGAAACAAAGTCTGTGTTAAGTACCTATATATGACATTTCCACTTCTGGTCTCACGTCAATGCTCAAAAGATTTCCAATTTTGGAGCATTTGGGATTTCACATTTTCAGATTAGGATACTCAATCTGTACTATGAATCCCCGTCTTAGAGACAAGAAAGTTAGGATAGAGAAAAATGAAGTAACCTGTTCAAGGTGACACAGCTAGAAAGTATCAAAGCTGGTGGTCCGGCTCTTGACTACTAAGTACTATCACTTTGATGTTCATTGGTGCCATTCAACCAACATTTCCAGTCCCTCTCCTCCCTCAACCAAACATACTGATAGGATTGTACCCCTTAGTGGTTGGATGAAAGCACATGATTAGTTCTGGTCAATGGGTTGAGAGTGAAATTAACATGTCACTTCTGAGCCAGGGCATTTAATTGCAGGGACAGGACCCCCAGAGTTCATTGACTCTCTGGCATAGTAGCCAGCAATGTTTGAAATGGTGGCTGCTCTATCACCAGGAATCTTAAGTAATGATGGCCACCATTAAACCACAATGGATCTATATTTAAAGATTTTTTTTAAACATTGGTTGCTTTAAGCCATTTATAATTGCAGGCTATTTGTTGCCACAGAATAACCTAACTCATCCTGATGAATATAGTCTTTCAACTACTTTATTAAATGAAAAGGGGGAAGAGTTCATTAAAAGAAGAAAAACAGAATATATAAGTTCCAAACCAGTAGTGCTATCCAGAGGAAACCATATGTCATAGCCAGTGCTCTCTGAAGCTAATGAGCCAAATTTTCACCAAAGCCGAGAAACTAATATTAAAACTGTTCTGTAACCAATGGTCCCCATAAGATGCTAGCAATAGCAACCACAAAACTGTGCCACAGGAGTGATTCCATGATCCGGGATCCACTGTAGGACCCTCTACAGAAAATAATGCAGGAGATAAAATGCATATAATAATACAGAAAGATAGCTTACAGACAGAAAAATTACCAAGTAGATGATAACCACCGTGAGAGAGAGATGTAAGCAAAAACAATGAAGGAAAAGTCCATCTCAAATAACTTTCTAGTAATATCACAATCAGAAAAGAGTTTTAAATGCTAAAAATTCTCAATAAGATCAAGAAAGGAATGGAATCCGTAAGACAAGAAAGGGGCATTATGGAATAAGAACAAATGATTTTGACAGTACACTTCAAATACACTTCTGGTTAAAGATCCAACTCTGAATACGCTCATTCACTGGTCTCTGTTCTTTCCCAAAAAGTCCCTGAAAATGATGGCATAGAAGTTTTGTTTTAAAGACATAAAAGTCAAAAAAGATGGAAGAGAAGAGTAATAAAATTAGAAGCTAAAAAGCTTAGCTATTTGGCTGACATTTTCTTGTAAATGAATGAAGACAGCCTGTCCCTTTGAAGAAAACAATCAACAGTGTCAGTTGCTGCTAATAAAATTTGAGTTTTCAAGTGGAAATTAGACTCATGAGAACCTTGTATCTGCCACCAAAAGCTTGAAGCTTCTTTTTTTTTTTTTTTTTTTTTTTTTGAGACGGAGTTTTGCTCTTGTTACCCAGGCTGGAGTGCAATGGCGCGATCTCGGCTCACCGCAACCTCCGCCTCCTGGGTTCAAGCAATTCTCCTGCCTCAGCCTCCCGAGTAGCTGGGACTACAGACACGTGCCACCATGCCCAGCTAATTTTTGTATTTTTAGTAGAGACGGGGTTTCACCATGTTGACCAGGATGGTCTCGATCTCTTG
>PVKV010033317.1:0-18837 GCA_004027835.1 Alouatta palliata
CCCGGCCCACACGTGTTTTTGAAAAAAATCCTAGGAAGACTCCTCTGTGCTCAACAGCACAGAATAATACCATGTGCACTTCCTTGTTTCCTTTTCTTCATGAAAAACCATAAGAATGTGGAAGAAAAATATCAAATATGAGTAAAAAAATGCAGAAATTTACCAAAGACAAATTCTCTTGTAGGACTTCTAACTTTATAAATTATTAAACTATATATAAGTCAGGAAAAAATTACCATGAAATAAAACATGATGATAGAAATTAAAGAAAACTTAAAGGTGTATTGGATGCCCAAAGTTGGTGTTGGGTGTGATGAAACTGAGGGAGGAAAACAGAGTCTGGAGGCAAGGCTGTTTCATGCTAACTTCCTAAAACTAAATTCAAAGGAAAATCCTAACTTTCCACACCTAAGTAACAAAAGGACCAGAGACTACTCCCTTTGCAAACCCCCACCTTTTCTGCATGGCAGATGGGAAATTGAAAGTTGCATAGGAGTGTGACCTTTGTAACCACTTCAGCCTCCAACTGGTTGCTGTCCACGACCAATCAAAATGATTGCAGGACAAGCCTTCATTTGCACACAAGTGCAACTCTGCAACTTTAGCCTCTGATTGATTACATAGGTGTGTGACCTTTGTAACTTCACTTCAGCCTCTGACTGGTTGCTGTCCGAGGTGAATACCAACTGGCCAATGGGAAACTTCTAGGGGATATGTGGACCCAAGAATATTCTGTATTTGGGCCCTTGAGCAGCTGCTTGGCCCACTCCCACACTGTGAAGTATAATTTTGTTTTCAATAAATCTCTGCTTTTGTTGATTCATTATTTCCTTGCTTTGTTTGTGCGTTTTGTCCAATTCTTTGTTCAAAATGCCAAGAACGTGGACACTCTCCACTGGTAACAAAAGGAATATATTTATATGTGACAATATTTTAGAAAAATAATGTGGCTATTCGTATTCATATACATATACATAGCCTTAAAATGATCATACCTTTTGACTCAGTAAATTTTATTTATCTGAATCTTCCAGAGATTTTCAAAAACAATCCTAAATTTGGAAGAATTTCAGTTATACAGGTGCATATAGTAGTGCTGTGTGGAACAACAGCAGTGAAAACATCCCAGCTATCCAACCCCAGAGAACTGGTTAAGAAGATGTAGTATTATTGGGTATATACCCAAAGGAATATAAATTGACCTACCATAAAGACACAGGCACTCATAGCTCATCATAATACTTTTCACAATAGAAAAGACATGGAATCAACCTAGATGCCCATTAATGGTGGACTAGATAAAGAAAATGTGGTACATATATACTATGGAATATTATGCAGCCATAAAAAAGAATGAAATCATGTCCTTTGAAGCAACATGCTTGTAGCTGGAGGCCATAATATTAAGCAAATTAGTGCAGGAACAGAAAACCAAATACCATATGTTTCCACTTATAAGAGGAAGCTAAACATTGAAAACACACAGACACAAAGAGGGGAACAATGGATACTGAGGCCTATGTGAGGGTAGAGAGTGGGAGGAGGGCGAGGACTGAAAAACTACTTATCAGTTAATATGCCCACTACCTGGGTGATGAAATTATTTTATATCAGACCAACAGGCAATCATTTGTGCACCAAACTAACATGCAATTTACTCATGTAACAAACTGGCACATGTATACCCTGAAACTAAAATAAAAGTTCTAAAAATAAACAAAAAGGAAGAAAAAACAAGAACACATAGTCGATTCTATTAATTTGGTAGACCATTATGTAGGTATTAAGGGTACATTTGCAAGCAGAAGAATACCAAAATGAAATTTTCAGATATAGAACTATGCAAATAAGGTAAACAGCTATATTAAAAATGATTCATAGAATTAAAAATGACTGAGAAAATGCAGTTATCACTAGTAAAATTCAAGCAGTAGCTTTACTGGAGCAATGACATTACAACAAATTTTTATTTTACTTTCTTGTATTTTGAAAATGTTATTTAATGAACATGCATTATTGTGAATGTAAAACAGCTATTTTTAATAAGATAGGCAAGAAATACAAATATGTTGATGCTTCTTCAACAGCGAAGGGGGGTATCTTATTCTAGGCCTATGCTGTCCAAAAGAGTAATCACTAGCCACAGATGGCTATGTAAAGTAATTAAAATAAAATTCAAACTTTAGTTCTTCAGTCACACTAACTACATTTCAAGAGGTCAACAGCCATAGTCTACTAATATCAGACAGCAGAGAGAACATTTTCATCATCAGAAAATTCTACTGGAATTAGCTGTTGTAGATAATTGGCGTGAGCTCGTAAAAGATAAACAACCTATAAGGAAAGGATAATTCATAGGATGCAAATCTCTGTCGTTAGTCTACACTAAACCAGCAACCTTAGTCTATTAAGAAAGCCTATTCTACAAGATGGACTATGCTATATAAATGAGTAACTCACAGATCATTAGCAAAGTAACTATAAATCATTAGGTTTCTTCGACTAGCTTCCTGGGGATGTTATTTCTGGTATCTGATAAAGTCATACAAAAATCATGTGTGCTGGAAGATTATGAACACAGAAAAACTAGAATTACTCTAAGATGGAACAATTCCTCCAACATGCCTACAGCCTTCCTACAGAGCAAACAAATTTATCTTAGTCTTATAATAATGGGTTTTCTTAAGGAGGCAGAAAAAGAGAAAGCAAAAAGAGATCTTTGGAAACAATACTTTTTAAAACTTTTTTTCTTTAAAAATTTCTGGGAAAAAAAGGCAAGAAAGAAGTAAGAAATTCATTTGCAAAACTAGCTCCTCAAAAGTAGTACCAAAAGCGCTTAGGTGGATAAATATTTAAGCGTGAAAAAACATACACCTTTATTTGTTTGAGAAAGTACAATAGTATGAAGAAATAAGAATGCAATTCACCAAACCATCATTAATGGTTTATCTACTAGAATATTTTGTACAGCTGGTATTCCATTACATATAATGCTTTTCCCATTAGAATGTTTATTTAATTTTCTTGATTTACTCTCATCATTATATGAAGACATTGCAATCAGTTTTAAATTAATAGGCTGTCCTCATTTCAAACATGCAGGCTGGATTTTACTGACATAATGTGAACACTACAAAAGGCCATTTATCTTTGCTGAAGTATGCCAAGATCCTCTGATTTTTTTTTTTTTTTTCAGTGTTTTCTACCCTTGAGATTTAAAACTGAACTCTTCAGCCAGGAAAATCAAGGTAGCATAAATTGTAACTATTAACATCTAAGCTGCACTTAAAAGTGCTTTAACGCCCTATAGCTTTCCACAAAGTTCGAAAATTATGTCTAGTTTCCAAGGTTACCATATGTTCCTTAGGTGGAGATTTTATCACCATAGCAATTAATATCAGTGGAAAACCCTAAACAGAGCATAAATTGAATGACAACCTTTACAATGTCTATTTGGAGAGGCAGGAAACTCAGGAAAACAAGTTCAGTATTTGGTGTCAGAAGTCTTAGGCTGACTGTAAATGTTGATTCTCAAAACCCCTGTTTCCTTACCTATAAGATGGAGATACTGAGAATGCATAATACATGGGGTTACTGTTGCCTTGACGGTACAAGTTAGAACACAAAAAGCAGGTTACTTATGTTAAACCTGTTCATAGTTAATGAGGTAAATTATTCAAAACAAAACCAGAAAAAAAAGATTATGATGAAAACACAAATCCCAGTAGGCAAGCCTCCCTTTAAATATATCTAATAATATGACCACATAGATCTGTGAAATACATAAATTTTGGAAATAAATATTCATTTAACCAAAAGGTGTTAAACTTCTTAGGACTTTTAAAATGTAACTTAATATAATTTAAGCATAGAGGTTTTCATAAACATGTTACAGCATAAAAAAGAAAATTTGCAATTTATATATATCATATTAACTGTATTAAGTCAGCAATAGGTCTGGACATCTTCCTGAACATGTACAAATCAGTCCCACCACTTACCAGCTATGGACCTTGGGCAAATACTTTACACCTCTGAGCATTAATGCTCTCATCTGTAAGATGCTGATGATGAAATCTACTTCATAGTGCTGCTGTGATGACTAAATTATGCTACAAAGCACGTTGCACAGATGTGGACTGCAATAAATCGATGTATGTTTGCAGTCATCTTTACAGCACAGCTGGTTATGAAGACTCTCCTGAGTATATTTTTGACTAGAGATACACTGTGTTTTAAAACTTGCAGTTTTAATCAATGTAACCATTGAGAAGAATTGTGCTACCTCTTCAATATTCAGAAAACTATATGAATATTTTTATATAAAAGTAAACATATATATGTATAACTATTAATTTCACATTAAAAAATATGAAAAGCATTCCAATTCCTGGAAAGTATGGTAGTACAAAGAGGAAAAATTAAGATAGATGAAAACTAGAAGTATTCCTCTACACCTTTGCCGCTGACATTAAAAAGTGAAAAATGAGTTTTCTTTTCCTCTGGTATGAGCAGGTAACAAATGGTAAACAGTTTAGCCAGAAAGAAAGAAAAGCCAAGGAAATCCACTCAGTAAAATTTAAATCCAGTGACTAAAATTATCTTTCATATGTTCACCACTACCAAAATCTACATTTCTAGCTATGTTCTTTCCTGAGATCCAGAATTATGGACAACTTCCAAGAACCAAACTCAACATTTCTCAGAGTTGAGTAATTTTTGCAGCAGACGGTCCCCCGCCATAATTTGCCTTCCCCACTTTTCCCTCTCAGCAGATGCCAAGTGTGCAGATCAGTTTGGGTGTGTCTCTCGTCTCCCATCGTTAATGTGTGCATTAAATATTACAAACACAGGAACTTTTGCTTTGCATGCAAAAGAGGGTGAGCAAACCTGTTTATAGCTAGTGTCCACTCTGAAGGGAGAATGCACAAATTATTAAATAGACAGGACCCCTTTCAAGCCTTTTAAGCACTGTCTGGGTTAGGGATGGGGTGGCTACAGCAACATAAACAAAAGTTAATTTTAAAATATTAAACATAATACAAAACGGTGATACAACTTTTCTCTAAAATATAGGAAGTGATGAATAATATGAAACACTATCTTTCAAGTACTACTTCACCATAAATGTCATGATTTAGTGACAGCTGAAAACTTAAAGGTTCAATTCTTTCAGACGACCCTATAATGCCTAGCTGCCTGGACATTCTAAGAATAATTCAGTGCACTGGAAACACTGGACACATAATGAAATAACTTCTAAGGAGAACAAAGAAGTCAGTCAATGACAGAGATGGGTGGTGTAGTGGTTGATTTTGGAGGGGACATTTTTGTTTTGTTTTGTTTTTTTGTGGTGTTTTTTTGTTTTGTTTTGGCTTGAGACAAGGTAGAAAAAGCCATTTGGGAGGCTGGAAATTTTATATTTGATACAAGAGTCTTTCTGGCTAGAAAATAAATCCTCTGTATATCAAAAAGGAACTCATAAATAATGAAAATAAACAAATATTGGCAATAGTATATATTAAAAAGGTAGTCTAGCCAGGCATGATGGTTCATGCCTGTAATCCTACCACTTTGGGAAGCCAAGCTGGGTGAATCACTTGCATCCAGGAGTTCAAGACCAGCCTGGGCAACATGGCAAACTCTGTCTCTGCAAAAAATAGCCAGGCATGGTGGTATGTGCCTGTAGGCTGACAGCTCAGGAGGCTGAGGTGGAAAGACAGCTTGAGCCTGGAGGCAGAGGTTGTAGTGAGCTGGTATCGCTCCACTGCAGTTCTGTCACGTGACAGAGCGAGATCCTGTTTCAATAAAATAAAAATCATTAAAAAGCCTAAACTCTACATTCTTTTTTTTTGAGAAGGGGTCTCACTCTGTTGCCAGGCTGAAGTGCAGTGGCAAGATCTCAGCTCACTGCAATCTCTGCCTCCTGGGTTCAAGTGATTCTCATGCCCCAGCCTCTCAAGTAGCTGGAATGACAGGCACATGCCACCACACCCAGCTAATTTTTGTATTTTTAGTAGAGATGGGTTTTCACCATGTTAGTTAGATTACAGGCATGTGCCAACACACCCAACTAATTTTTGTATTTTTAGTAGAGGCAGGTTTTTCACCAAGTTACTTAGATTACAGGCACGTACCACCACACCCAGCTCGTTTTTGTATTTTAGTAGAGATGGGGTTTCACCATGTTAGTCAGGATGGTTTCAATCTCCTGACTCATGCTCTGCCTGCCTCAACCTCCCAAAGTGCTGGGATTACAGGCGTGAACCACCTTGCCCGGCCAAACTCCTCATTCTTAATATGAATAGAAAACTGTATTAGTCAGCTCAGGCTACCATCGCAAAATATCATAAACTGACTTAAACAACCGAAGTTCATTTTCTCACAGGTTTGAAATCTGGAAGTACAAAATGAGGGCATCAGCATGGTTGGGCTCTGGCGAGGGCCCTCTTCCTGGCTTGCAGATGGCTACCATCTCCATGTGTCCTCACATGGTAGGGAGAGAAAGCGAGCAAGCTCTCAGGTGTCTCTTCTTAAAGGGCACTAATCCCATTACAGGGGCCCCAACTTCATGACCTCATCTAATTCTATCTCCCACAGGCCCCATCTCCAAATGCCATCACATTGGGGGTTTACACTTCAATGTACAAATTGGTAAGGGTCGGAGAGAGTTGGGCACAATTCAGTCTGCAGTAGCAACTGACAACAGATCAGTAAAGAGAAAAGGTCCTGAATATTTGGAAGTATACAGGAACTGTGTTTTAGGAACCTGTCTAGCCAACATAAGTTCATAAAATATGATAAAATAAAAGGAAGACATACAAGGTATGTGGAGAAGGACTAACATAGTCCTAAGAACATCTCAGAATAGGCAGAGCATGTTTTTGTTAACTTTGTCAAAGATCAGCTGGCCCTCCGTAGATATGTGGCTTTATTTCTCGCTTCTCTATTCTCTCATCAATCCAGGTACCTATTTTTATAACAGTACCTTGTTGTTTTGGTTACTGTAGTCTTACAGTATAATCTGAAGTCAGGAAATGTGATGCCTGCAGCTTTTTTTTTCTTTAGGCTTTGCTTTTTTTATTTTTTGGTTCCATATGAACTTTAGGGTTGTTTTTTCTACTTCTGTAAAAAAATGATGTTGGTATTTTGATAGGAATTGCACTGAAGCTGTATACTGTTTTTGGCAGGACAGTCATTTTAACAATATTAATTCTTCTGATCTATGAGAAGAGTCTGATCTATTAAAAGAGTCTTTTCTGGAGAAACAGAGATGCAATAAAGCCAGATAAACTCGATTTAATCCTCATAAATGGCCATGCTTCTTCTTAACATGGTGCCCTTACTGTAGAGGCTATACATCTAAAAATGAGAGAAAAGCAATCACACTGTTGCTTATGAGCAATCTACATGAAATACAAAAGTTCCCCTTCTGAAAAATTATAACAATTTGTTATTGAAGATGTGTATGTAAATTTTTCCACCTGTGTTACTTTTTTATACAAGCCAAACCTAGCAGGAATCTCTAATTATCATACCATGAGGATGGCTTAACAAGGGTGTTGCCAGCCCACAAATGCAATTTGATTCTCAGCATGACAGCAAGACTGGCAATTTACAACCTCCAGCAACAAGTAACTACGAATATAAGATCTTCTTAATTTACACAATGGAGAACTCATTGCTTTTAGAACAAAAAAAGGAACATTTTGAGGTTCCTTGTTGCTCGATTTGGAGTAAAGAAATTATGGTAATGACTCTGACAATTGTTAAAGCACATACATACCTGAATATCAGGGCATTTATTAGAGTTATTCTGCTCACAATGGGGAAATATTTTACTTAAATAAGCAGCCTGAATTAGAAATCAAGTCATAAGGTAAATGTCTCAATTACAAATGGTACTGCTTTACATATGGATAAATCTCATAGACGTAATATAGACTGAAAAAAACAGACATAAAACATAATGCATGATTCCATCTATATGAAGTTCAAGAACAGACAAAAATAATCTACAGTGATAGACATCAGATGATGGTGACTTTTGGTGAGGATATTGATGGAAGGGTACATGAGGGAGTCTTCATGACTTAGAAATACCCTACATATTCATCTAGATGGTGAGAACGTGGGTGTACACAAATGGAAAAATTATTTAACCTCTACATATAAGATTGTACAGTTCAATATTTGTATGACATACTGCAATAAAAATTTAAAAATAGGCCAACAGTATTAGATAACTATCTAACAAAATTGAAAAATACATCAACGGTACTAGATAACTAATACATATACAATAGTCTTTATGTTTCCTAAAACAAAATTTAACTGTTACTTTAGTAAACAGCAAGAGTGCACACATTCAGAAGGTTTTAAAACCTATCTCCTTGTATAGCACAGCATTACATATTTTACATTTCAATGTGGCTACAACTCCTAATCCTCCTGTCAAGAAACCCACATGAGCCGGGCTATTGATAAAACAATTGCTTCTCCAGTAAAGAGTTTTATTTGCTCTCTCATTGCCTATCAGCTTAATACACAGGAGAATATATTTGAAAAGGATCAAGTTCTATAAACAGAACTAAATGATTATGGAGTAGGCATCTTTATAATTGTGTTTTTACTTTTCCCCCTCCCCCAGTTGTTTCTCAAGGAATACAGCAGAAATTGAACCATAAAGCTCTGCTTGACAGAAAGGCATTAGCCTACCACACTAAACCACAAAGATAGGAGAGACAGTTATTTATGAAGAAACACTGTTCCCTATTACCCTTCTGAGATTCTACAAAAGGGCTAAATATTGATGTATTTCCAGGTCACCTTTTCCCCCACTTCTTGTATTAACAAGTAGGAGTATGTTTTAGATGCTCCTAATTTGTCAAGATCAGGTGAACAGAATTGTCGCACAGAGCACACTGCTCTCATTCCTACAAGGGCTCTGCAACCCTGCGGGTTATTAATAATTCATGGGTCTTTCTTAGTTCACAACAGGGGCATTACTCAGAGGACATCATTCTTACTGAAAGAAGTTAACAGCGATGGGCAGATAAACAATGCACGAGTCAAACAAGAAGAAGCCTCTTACGAATTTGTAAACACTGAAGATCTGTTAAAGGGCTCCAACTACCATGGCAAAAAAAAAAAAAAAAAAAAGTGCTTGGCATTCTTCACCTAGGCTTACATTGCCTGTTAGGCTAACTCCAGCCATCTTTAGAACTGTATCAGTTGTATTAACACAGAAATTCCTTGAAAATCATTTAACTCTTTTGTGTGTTAATATAGGCTATGCTATTGGGTATAATTATGGTCTGTTTATTGAATTAGTTTCTCCAAACTAACCTTTTGGGCAGGAATGACATCTACTTTTGGATTCCAACAGTATTTTAATTTATCAAGGAAATGTATGAAGCATCCTAATGTCTTTATGATTGAAAACAAATCTCCAGGAAAAGGAACACCATCCTTTATGGTCCTCCTCAATACATGCAGACCATCTGGGTGAAATTTAACACAGGTATTCCCAAAATTTTAAATAACAGGAGCGATAGAGTCAGAAGCCTAAAGGGGTGAATCAGGCAAGACTGTAAGACAATAGAGCATGACAGAGTCTGTGGCCTGTAACTGCACGCCCTCCTTAGAGAAACTTCAAAAACAAACCAAAACCAAATCCAAATACTGCTAGGCCAAACATGCCTATGTGGGATGACCAATTTCAGACCCAAAGCGTAAATCAGACATCTTTATTCTGAGTATATGAGGACTCAGAATAGGATGTATTATATCCTTTAAATAAAAGATATTCACGTTTGTTAAATCAGATTTATTTTCTTGAAGATACATTATTATTAGAATGTACTCCACTATGTAGAATGTATTCCAATTCATTAAGTCTCAAGCACTTTGAACTTTCTGAATATCAGTAAAGAGTAACCTTGCTTTAGCTAAAAACAGTAATATAAAATTTACTGAGCACTTAGTAGGTGCCAGGTATTATTCTAACCACTCTACATATGTAAACATTCTTGTGATTTTCACATCAATTCTATGGAGAAACCAAGCAGGCACAGAATGAGAAAGCAGTCTGCCCACAGACACACAGCTAATGAGGCTGCTATTCAAACCCAAGCAACCTGCTTTCAGAGTCTGGTTCCTTGCTCACTGCTCACTCCCTCTTAGTTAAAAGCATAGTTCATTTACGCCACATGAAAGCATCAAGGGAAAGGAGTAGCTTTCACTCATTAGCAAGACTGAAGTCAATTTTGGGGAGAACAATTTCTATTTATCCCATAATCCTATACAAAAGAAACAGAAATCCACCACCAAAATCACTACATAAATTATACCTCCTAGCTTAGCTACAAAGCAGAGGAGTTTCAAGGACCAAGAAACAAAAGGCTTAGAGACAATGCATACAGTTCCTGACAACAGTGGATAACAAATCACTAGAGTGAGAAAGAGTTGGCAGGTCAAATGAAGGAAAAGATGATTCTACAACAACATACCATTTTCCTCCCTTACTTGAAATGGGTATCTTCAGAGTCTTTGCTTCCTTTAAGATTCTAACTAGGTTGGCCGGGCGCAGTGGCTCATGCCTGTAATCCCAGCACTTTGGGAAGCCAAGGCAGGTGGATCACCTGAGGTCAGGAGTTTGAGATCAGCCTGACCAACATGGAGAAACCCCGTCTTTACCAAAAATAGAAAATTAGTTGGGTATGGTGGTGCATGCCTGTAATCCCAGCCACTCGGGAGACTGAGGCAGGAGAATCACTTGAACCTAGGAGGTGGAGGTTGCGGCGAGCCGAGATCACATCATTGCACTCCAGACTGGGCAACAAGAGTGAAACTCTGTCTCAAAAAAAAAAAAAAAAAGATTCTAACTAGGTCAAATCAGATGTTCCTCTTCTTTTCTTTTACTAACCAAATGCCATAAGACAGAATAAATATAGAAATTAAAGAATCTTTGAAAAACCCTTGGGTTTTTCTTTGCTGATAATTTCAAATTTTAAATGCTCCTGATTCTATAATTACAGTGACCTCACTCATGGCACTGAATGTTATGTCTTCATGCTACAGTAAATAGCTTTGGTCATGAAGGATATGCTGTCCTAAAAAATGGAATTTTCAGTAGTATTATTGTAATTATTTTATCTGAGGTATTTCCCATTTACCTTTTTCAAATTAGAATTTCACCAGAATTAAAGTTAATATATTATTTATTCTCCACATGTGATAATCATCAGATAAGAAATTTTTTTCACAAATACATAAAAATATCTTTCAACAAATGCCCCTACTATATCTAAATATATAGTTGGAAATATAAAGCAAAAGCATTTCAATTAGGTAATTATAAAAGTAAACATATTTTTACAGTTTATACACACTTAAAATGTTTTAGCACAAAATATTTCAATTAATTTGTTTTATTAGTTAAAACATATAACACTATCTCATAGTAGAGACAGCTACATAACATGCTACCTAATGGATTCGTGTCAGAAAATGCCAACTTTTTACATAATTTCAAGAGTATATTACAAAAAAATCCCACTTACCCTCAAGATTTCAAAATAATAATAGTCAATATTTATATGAACCTCCCATTCTGTGCCCTACCAATTATCACATTAGATGTCCAAAGAAAAAAGTTTCCACAGCTCAAGAAGTCTGAATAACCCTTAAAGGATCAAAATGCAGTTTATTTTATGAAAGGCTCTGAGAAGTCCTGCTTTAAAAAAAGTAACTTTCACTGAAATATATTTAGTGTTTTCGATTTAATGAAGTAGTTCTCATACTTATGCATGATTCTAATACTTTCAAAAACAAATATTTAGAAAAAAGTTCCATTAAATAACCAGTGAGAAATAAATTCAACCTAAATCACTATAGTCAACATTATTCACTGTTTAGAAAGGGAAAGGAAGGCATCTCTCTCTTACTGAAGCAGCAGTGGCATCCTGGGGCAAATCTGTCATGCAAATACTTTGGACTATTTCAATTTTACTCTTATTAGATCTTGCTTTTACTAGGTTCTTACGTAAACAGGTAGTAAAATTTTTTAAAAGGCCATGTGTCCATATGAACAGATTTTTTTAAAAAGTCATTTTTGTTCAGATAGTCAAACTGAGATTTCACTTCCCAGTATATCAACAGAGACTTATGCAGTAAAGCGTTAACTTAGCAGTCTTGATGTATTCAAACCACGCACACTCTAAAGAAAAGAAAAGATTAGCTCTTGACAAGCTCCTGAGACATAACCACTACGTATTTGCAGTATCCTGCCTAATAAGAGTTTTGCTTTCCTAGCTGGGCCCTTAGGCCACACCAGAGTGTCTTATGCTAACAATGTGATTTATGGCAAACACATGTTTTAGTTCACTCGTGGCCCTAGGTCACACTGGATCAGAAGTTTGACTTCTAGTGGGGCTGGAGACTAAGGAACTAAAGTTACCCACATCGGTGTTCCACACCTACAAGACAGAACCCCGCTCCCTGCACAAAATCCTTGGACACCAAGGCTCAGTAAACCTCTCTGGTTGACAATACTCCATATGTGCTATCGCATATCACTGCTGGGACAATTAGAAACTGTCCATACAAATCCACAGGGCCAGGACAAATGGAAACTCACTCCTGGTCTCTCACTGACTCTGTGCTATACTCCTTTTACCTTTGTTGATTTGAATCATTATCATTTTGCTATAATAAACCATAACTATCAGTATAATAGCTTTTATAATTTCTGTGAGTTCTTTCAGAAAATCACTGAACCCGAGGGACAAACTAGATTCTCTCTTCCCGCAGGTATCTAGGATTCAATCAGTCTTATTATCTGACTCCTTGGTCATGGCCAGTCTCTGTTCAGACACCTAATATACATCGAACCCCTTAAGTTTAATCAGCCTTCAGGTTTCAGCAGAAATAAATGCACAGAAAAAAATAAGTCCATATAATTTGCTGTAGAATTAAAAAAGCAACTTTTGATACTTAGGCCAATTATTGTAATAAACATTAAATAAAAGAGACTGACCAACTGCAACTGAGTCATTTTCAAACTTGTTGCCAATGACTATCCTCTAGGTAAGAGAAGGTGCCTCACAAATTTAACTCTAGAAGATTTATGTGCCTGCCAAGGTCCTGCCTGAAGTAGCCATCCTGCCTTTCTTTCTAATCTTGTCCCATCTATCACCTCACAACATCGGCCACTAATGCTGCATCCTCAGCAGAGATGGGCTCATGATCCACCCAAACATTCATTATAAAGGTGTAAGAATCAAAGAAGCATGTTGTCCGTTCTGCTTTTGGCAATAAAGGAAAGGTTCTTCTCAGGTTTTCCTCGTAACATGGTTTTGGGCTGACATTGAGCAGTGAGCAAGCTGTTCTTAAGTGCTGTCCCTAACAGATGTGACGGTGAGGACTGAACACACTCACCATCTTGGATGGCCCCTTCCCTAAATGCATTAAAGGAACTCAAATTGGAAAAGGAGAATTATCCATTAAATTTCATTCTTTATGAGACACCAACAGCTATCTTCTTTTGCTTTCAAAAAACTTTTATTACAAAGATTCTTCAAAATATTCAAATTATCTATCTTGAATCTCAGACAATTTCTGTGCGTAATAGAGGTTTACTTGCAGCGTCTTTTAAAGAGTCATTTGAAGAGGTAGTGACTAAATCAGTCAAACAATAGGAAAACAGGAATAAGTCAAGCTAATTCAACTTGCACATGAATTTTTAACATGATACACATATGTTACAAAACACAGTATAAAATTTCTCTGTGCCTATTGACCTTGTGCAGCTCTGGGAATAAATGCTGGAGGAATTTGATATTTTAAACGTAGAAGAGGAAATATGGAGTGCTGGTAGGCATTTCTGTCAATAGCTGCAATCAGTAGCTTAATCACTACTGCTTCTCTCATTCTACATGCCAGATATAAGAGTGATAACCATGGCAATCCAGCAGAACGTGAGGCCTTCAGAAGCAGAGCTAAATATGAGGAGTAACATACACGGTATGTGTTTCTATGGCAGCCCTTAGGAAATCTGTCCACTTGCACAGGTGTCCTAGAGGTAAATGAGCAGAAGTATCTCAAACCTTAGAGACTCTCTTAAAGTTATTCAAAATTAAACTGTGTCACTCCCAAAGAGACATCACAGTCCTAGAAGAATTCAGTCACCTGTGACTAACCCGACAACAGTTAACATACTTGAAAACTGTATAAAAATCAATTTAAATTTTAATATTTCATACTTAAAAACCTGATAAAGAACTTTTTAACTCAATTTGAATGTAATTTCATGAAAGGATACATTTTTAAAGTTATTAATCTGGATCACATACTCAACAGTTTGAGCTTTCCAAAATAGTTCCAAAGCATGTTTCATGTTGACTTGTTTTAATTGTGAAAGTTTTAGTACAATAGGAACTGTCCTTGTCTGGATGCTCTATGTCAGATCTACACGTTTATACTGCAGTGCTAAACAAAATTTAGCACTACAATAATGATGGGAATAAAGTTCCAGTCGACTTTGTCAGTATGCTTTTCATCTCTAAAGCTTTGAAGTCAAATCCTAGTAAATGTCAATATGCTCCTATCATGTCCACACCTGTCATCTGCACCACAAGTCAGTGTAATCTGCAGATAGATTTGAGAAGAAATTGAACATATTTTATGGCTGTTCTGCTTGAGGGAATAAGAATAAAGTAAATCAATACTTCATGTCATTTCCTAAAAATACCGTATTCTCCAAGACATTTAGCCAGCATATGCCCATTCAACAAGGACAAAAACATAAAAAGAAGATTTTTAACTCAGAAAATTAGCACGTCGATATTTCTGGGTCACAGAAATTGAAGATGTATCAAGCATTACTTCAAAATCTAAGTTACATACACTCTCAAGGTTGGTTGCTCACAGTAAGGGTACATATCATTAAGAAAATCTAAAATCTCAGGAACAAAGGCTCATATTTAACATTCTATTATTCCTACTAAAATATTACTAAATTTATAGCACCATTAAAAAATGTCAAGACATGACTTTCTCTGTAAAATGAGACCTGCAAAAGCATTATATATCTTTACTTATACAGCACATTTTTCTCACTCTTTTTTTTAATCAATTTCCATCCTTTTCCATCTTTCATTTTTAAAAAATTCTTTATACTTTACTATTCACCATTACTGACCTTTGGAAATGAATATTTCTTGACTATGCACTCATACTGTATGTACACTTAAGTAAAAGAATGTACAAGTTCAGGGAGCCTCTGCAATAGTCTTTTGTAATTTAAAAAATAATTTCCCAATCTGAGCAAAAATAATTGGGCCTGGCTTGGAAAACATAAGTTACAGGTGTATAACATAAAGAATCTTGAAATCATATTTAGAAAAATAAAAAGTATCAGTGGTAAAATATGACAGAACTTTAAATCCATAGTTCGCAGTCCGAGAAGCTAGAGTCCAAATACTGGCTAACCTCCTATGAACTGCTGATCTTGGGGCAGTTTTGACTTCTCGGAGCTGAAGATTCACTGCTTGTACAATAGGAACGAACACGATGTACAGCTGCTCTGAAAAGTAAATGAGCTCTAACTACACAAAGTGCCTGGAACACAGTACTCAGCAAATGTTATTTTCTTGGCATCCTATAAATAAATTGATAACAGGAAACACACTAAAAAAGAGACAGAAAAACAGTAAATACAGGGCAAAAATAAAAATTATTAAAAAGGCAAAAAATGTCCCAGTAGCAATGATTTCTAAATATCATAAAACAATTAGAAAAATATAATTGGAGTGCTATACCATTAAAATCTCTGTTTTTGAGACCAAGCTGTTCAAAATTCTAAGAAAGATGTGCCTCCTCCTGCCTGAGAAAGTGTCACACTCAAGAAAGGAGGAAGGGAAGGAATTCCAAGCCCTTCTTTGCTTGTGGATTTTCTCTTAACACTTTCATTTACAGGGTAGGTGTGTTCCTTTCCCCTTGATTTGGCTTCAAGGACTAGAGACAGAAAGTCCACTGGAAAAGCATTTATTTGTGAGGAAATTAGATACTGGATTTGATACGGGATTCACTACATTGTTTATTCAAATGATTTGTGACAGGAAAAACTTTTTTTTTTTTTTAGATAGGGTCTCATTCTGTCACCCAGGCTGGAGTGCAGTGCTGCAATCTTGGCTCACTGCAACCTTCATCTCCCAGGCTCAAGCCATCCTCCACCTCAGCCTCCCAAGCAGCTGGGATTACAGGTGTGTGCCACCATGCCCAGCTAATATTTTTTTAATCTTTTGTAGAGGTGGGGTCTCACTATGCTGTACAAGCTGGTCTTGAACTCTTGGGCTCAAGGGATCCATCTGCCTTGGCCTCTCAAAATGCTGGGACTACAGGTGTTAGCCACCGTGCTCAGCCAGGAATAACTTTTAAAAAACAAATTGTTAACAAATCCCTGAGATTACATTACTCATCCATAAATACTTCAGAATGTATCTCTAAAAAAGAGTTATTTTAAAGGATACCACAATATCATTAACATATCTAAAAATATTAACAATGCTTCCTTCATATCAAATCAATACTCAAATATATTCCACTGTCTCATAATTTTCTTCACAGTTTATTCAATTCAGACTCCAAATATTTGCTTTCAAATAATCTATTTGCTGAGTGATAAGAGAGTGGGTAATTGAGAATATAGTTGAAAAAGGTCACATATAATAATTGTTAAAGTTGGATGACTAGTATAACAGAGTTCATTAGGTTATTCTCCCTGCTTCTGTATAAACTTCAAGTTTTCAGTAAGAAAAATGCTTTAAGTTTTCTACAATATAAAATTATAGACATACATCAATGATAATAAAAAGATAGCAATAAATGTAACTTATAGGTTTGAGATTTTTTTTTTATTGACATAGTAGGTCAAAAACATGCTGAAACTCAGATCTTCCTAGCCCTGTGGCCTCAATAGTCACAAGGTAACTGAGTGTAGAAAGTTAATTTACTAAAAGTTTTTTTAAAAAGTTTTAACAGCATTAAAATATGAGTTGAATAATTAATTTTTAAAATCCTATATTAATGTGTATATGCCAGGTTCCACCAGGTATGGGCATGAAACAATCTAGGTGTCTGATTTTTTTGGAGATTACAGGCTAACAGACTCAGTGTCTACCTTCTATATATGCTATGGCGTCAAAAGTTGGGAAGCATCTGTTCAAACAATAGTTTAGAATTTTATTGAAGTTCAGTAAGATTTACTGAGAAATTTTAAAACAATTAAACACATTTATGGAATCAATTTTTGCATATCTAAACTTTTTTGATTAATAATTTGAAAATATTTTTTAGAGCAGGAGTATTTATTAAAAGTAAATATTCCCAGGTCTACTTCATTTCTTCTTAATATATTCAATTGGATAAACAATGTTTTCAAGTCACAGCATGAATAAGGAGTACTGAGTTGAAGAAGTGACATCCTATCCAGACCTCATGAGCCATGGAGAATACAGAAATGAAAGAATATATGCCACACTAAGCTGTCTCGCCTGTTTCTCTTAGAGGAGACTCCTTGGAGACTTAACATATTTACTCCTACATACATTAACTAAAAGCCTATGCTAATGTATAAGGGATGCATTGCCTCCTGCTTGAAGATCTCAGATTGCGACAGTAGGTTCTGGAAGAGGATCTACATACAAAGGCCTACTTGTCTACTGGCAGACCCTGTTGGTTGCCTAGTCTATCAATATCTCTTTTCCTTTCCTCCTTGCTAAGAGAACCTTGACATTTCTGAGGGTGGCAATATTCCTGGATTTTAACAACTATACTTCCCAACTTCTTTCACAGCCAGGACTGGTTATATGACACAGTCCTTGTTAACGAAATTTAGGTGGAAGTTACCAGGTGAGTTGAAAATCCATTATAAGGGGACAGTCAGGTTGGTTTACTACTTTTTCCTCTTACCCTTTTCTTCCTTTTGTCTTCCTCCCTATACCCTATGTGCTGGCTAGAGCTCAGGAACTGTCACATGAGCATGAATGAGGACCCCAAGGATGGTGGCTCACAAAGTCAGAAGGCTTCACTTTCCTCTTTCCCTGGCTGGGGAGAGACTGCAAGTTTCTTCCCAGGTGTCTGGACCACAGGTGCTGCAGTTGGCCCAAGGCTAAAAGCTGCAGAGATGAGAACTCACCTCTATAGCTCTCCCATCTCCTCTCCGCCACACCAGTATGCACACCCAACCAGTACCTCTGCTTCTCTTCGCAGTCCAGTACTTTCAAGTAGCTGTTTTGGTGATGTCCCCAGGTTTTATTGCTACTTTCTTTGGGAGGGACATGAATTCCAGTAGAGTCTAAGTCCCTTAGTTCTTAGAAACAAAATTCCTTAAATTTCACTAGTAAGCCCCAAAGAACTTCTAGCATCTAGACTATTATATAAATGGCTTCTTGATCAGAATGATACTCAAAAAGCCAGACCCAACAATAGAGTTCACAGAAACAACAGTACTTCAACATTTTCTGAAGAGCTCTTTATTTCCATTAAAAGAGTTTTTGTTAATCATTTTAAAAATATTGTTATATTACTGCTGTGTGTGACTCATGGATTAGGTGATAGTTGGTAGTGGCTACATATAGCTACAGAAACAGAAACAAGTCTATGGGTGTCTTACATGTCGAAATGCTTTAAATTGTTTCAGGTAAAGTAATTTAGCCAATACACATTGACTACTAAGTGCCTAACCTTACGGTGATGAGCAAAGTGTGGGGTAGCTATTGAAGAGGAATAGGAAATCACCCTTGCCTTTCTTTTTTTTTTTTTTTTTTTTTTTTT